>CM041550.1:26765679-26975690 GCA_023238725.1 Scortum barcoo
GATGGATTGCTCTTCTTTGACTTGAGATTAAGTGATAAAAATTTGGTAGTCAAGGGTCACTGTCACCTCACAGTTGGCCATAACTAGGATAAAATGATGAAGTGATTACATTTTTTACCCAAAGGTTAACTTCACTTTTTCCCTTTGGAGAAAAAGAGGGGTATGATTCCACCCTCTCTACTTCTTCTCTTTGAATGACAACCAGGACAACTGGCCCTGAGAACTGAAGACAGCATCTGCCTCTCTGGAAATGATTCACTGGAATCATACATGAAAATACAGTGGTAACTTCCATCTGGCCAAAAATACAAGTAACACTTTTTTATCAAGTTACTTCAGAGTCTTGACTACATATATGAGTCTGGACAGATATGAATGTAAACAGTAACTTGAACAGCTGGCAGAAGTGTACAACTGCAAGGGGATTATTCTATCTCTTTCTGCTGCAGGGGGAAAAGCATTTGCTCCATACTGTGGGGCTGTACTACAATTGCAAAAGTAAAAATATTACAGTGGAATTAATATAAACTCTGATGGATGCTCTGAACTTTAGCTAGTTGAAATGGTTGATGCTCTGCTCAGGTCACAAAATCTGATGGCTCACCGACTACAGTGGCAGCAGGCTATCTATTGCAAGTTATAAAAAATAACAAATTCTTACTTTAACATGATAATATGTATTATTTAGTGAAGTCAAGTCTGTTTTATCTCTATAACCCAACCCTCGATTCAAAGAGGGAATGACTTATGAAGAAAACAAACCTTTAAAAGGGAAAAAGTGTGTGTGTGTGTGTGTGTGTGTGTGTGCGCATAGTTAAATGTATAAATATGTGTGTGTGTATATGTGTGTGTGTGTGTGTGTGTGTGTGTGTGTGTGTGTACACACACACACACACACACACACACAGGTCAAAATTATTATCCCCCTTTATGAAATCAAATAAAACCCTTATCTTTTCAATGATATGGGCCACAACACAGATTATTAGCCCTTTGACAGTTAATAGTCAACAGTGTAGCCTTTCTGAACTGACTTTCAAAACTGACAACAACCTCTTATGGTAGTTTCTAACTAAGTTGGCACATGTCTCCTAAGGGGATGTTAGCCCATTCTTCCATGGCAAATTGTTCAAGATCATCCAAATTGCTTGAACTCCGAGCATGGACCCTAACCTTGAGCTCCCTCCACAGATTCTTGATAGGATTGAGACATCTGGGCTCTAAGAGGGCCACTCCAGAACCTTGATTTTGGTGTCTTTCAAAAAGTTTTGGACAAACTTTGATGTACAGTGGGTACGGAAAGTATTCAGACCCATTTAAATTTTTCACTCTTTGTTTCATTGCAGCCATTTGCTAAAATCAAAAAAGTTCATTTTATTTGTACTCATTAATGTACACTCAGCACCCCATCTTGACAGAAAAAAACAGAAATTGAAATTTTGCAAATTTATTAAAAGAAAAACCATTTAAATTTCTGCAAAATTTAAAATCAAGTTCATTTTATTTGTACTCATTAATGTACACTCAGCACCCCATCTTGACAGAAAAAAACAGAAATGTAGAAATTTAATTGCAAATTTTATTAAAAAAGAAAAACTGAAATATCATATGGTCATAAGTATTCAGACCCTTTGCTGTGATACTCATATTTAACTCACATGCTGTCCATTCTTTGATCCTCCTTGAGATTGAGATAGTTCTACTCCTTCATTGGAGTCCAGCTGTGTTTAATTAAACTGATTGATTGATTAGAAAGGCACTTGGCACTGTCATTATAGGAAAGGCACACACCTGTCTATATAAGACCTCACAGCTCACAGCATGCATGTCAGAGCAAATGAGAATCATGAGGTTGAAGGAACTGCCCAAGGAGCTTAGAGACAGAATTGTGGCAAAGCACAGATCTGGTCAAGGTTACAAAAGAATTTCTGCAGCACTCAAAGTGCCTAAGAGCACAGTGGCCTCCATAATCCTTAAATGGAAGAAGTTTGGGACGACCACCAGAACTCTCTTCCTAGACCTGGCCGTCCAGCCAAACTGAGCAATCGTGGGAGAAGAGCCTTGGTGAGAGGGGTAAAGAAGAACCCAAAGATCACTGTGGCTGAGCTCCAGAGATGCAGTAGGGAGATGGGAGAAAGTTCCACAAAGTCAACTATCACTGCAGCCCTCCACCAGTCGGGGCTTTATGGCAGAGTGGCCTGACAAAGCCCGACGGAAAGCCTCTCCTCAGTGCAAGCACATATAAAAAGAAGGACAAAGATAGAGTTTGCCAAAAAACACAGTAGACTCCCAGAAAATAAGAAGGACTCCCAGACTATGAGAAATAAGATTCTCTGGTCTGATGAGACCAAGAAGGACTTGAACTTTTTTGGCGTTAATTCTAAGCGTTCTAAGAACTTTTGGTGGAGAAAACCAGGCACTCTGCTCATCACCTTCCCAATACAATCCCAACAGTGAAACCAGGCACTGGTGGCAGCACCTCCCAACAGTCCAATACAATCCCAACAGCTATGGGGGTGTTTTTCAACATGGTGGTGGCAGCATGATGCTATGGGGGTGTTTTTCTGGTTGCAGGGGTGTTTTTCAGGAGGGACAGGACGACTGGTTGCAATTGAAGGAAAGATGAATGCAGTCAAGTACAGAGAGATATCCTGGAAGAAAACCCCTTCCAGAGTGCTCAGGACCTTAGACTGGGCCGATGGGCTGAAGGTTCACCTTCCAACAAGACAATGACCCTAAGCACACAGCTAAAATAACAAAGGAGTGACTTGAACAATTCTCCCAGAACAATTCTGTGACCATTCTTGAGAGCCCTGGCCCACCTAAACCCAATTGAGCATGACTAAACCCAATGGAGAGACCTCTCTGGAGAGACCTGAAAATGTCCACCAACGTTCACCATCCAACCTGATGGAACTGGAGAACTGGAGAGGATCTGCAAGGAAGAATCCAGGTGTGAGGATCCATCATTCCATGGTGTGAAAAACTTGTTGCATCATTCCCATGGCTGTACTATCTCAAAAGGCAAAGTGCTTCTACTCAATACTGAGCAAAGGGTGTGATATTTTAGTTTTTCCAACAAGACAATGAATACTTAAGACCATGTGATATTTTCAAGATTTTTCTTTTTAATAAATTTGCAAAAATTTCTACATTTCAGTTTTTTCTGTCAAGATGGGGTGCTGAGTTAATGAGAAATAAAATGAACATTAATGAGAAATAAAATGAACTTTTTCAAATTTTAGGCAAATGGCTGCAATGAAACAAAGAGTGAAAAATTTAAAGGGTTCTGAATACTTTCCGTACCCACTGTATGTTTTGGGTCACTGTCTTGTTGAAAGACCCAGCGATGACCTAAACCTAGACTGGCAGCAGACTTCTTGATGTTATTCTTCAAAATACCAACACAATCCTCTTTTTTCATGGTCCCATGCACCCAAACAATGTTTCCTGTGCCTGAAGCTGCACAATTTTCAGAGCAAAACAGTCCCACAGCATCACTGTGGGAACAGTATTTTTAAGGTTGAAGGCCTTTCCCTTCTGTCCTCCAAAACAGCATCCTCAGTATTTTTTGAAGGCCTTTCCCGTCCTCCGCCAAACAAAAGCAGTATCCATATGCCCAAACAGTTCAAGTTTGGTTCATTAGAGACCAAAGGACCAACTTCCAAAACTCATCCCCATGTTTCAGATTTTCTCGGGCAAACTTGAGTCAGTTGTTGACTACCAACAACCTTATATGTAAAAGTTGATCAGATTGTATGATATGGTTTGTTTGGACAGTGTGCATGTTTCAAAACAGTCCAAAATAAATAACAAAATAAAGCAGACAAAAGCCAAAGTTGAGGAGGCTCTCACTGAAGAGATTTATGTAACTTTAGTTGTGTTTTTCTTGAGATGTATGTGACCTGATAACTATATAAAAAAACTGTGTGTCTGTTTCTTCCCAGTTCTTTGGGTTGTACACCAACAACACACTGTTTGAGACAGATGATCGGTACCGTCACCTTGGCTTTCAAATTGAGGACCTGGGCTGCTGCAGAGTGATCCAACATTCTTTGTGGGGGACTCATGTTTTTGTCGGGACAATTTTCACCAATGCACCACCCAGCAGCCTTATTATGAAGAAACTGCAGGGCAGCTGAACACAAGCTTGGGGACACAAAAACCTAAATGGACTGTTTGGTAATAGTTTTCTTTGTATGCTATTTGGACTGCAGCTTCATCATTTTAACATCATACATTGAGTCTTCAGTCTTTTCACCTTGGCAACATGCATGTATAGATATCAGTGATATTGATTTATATTTACAGATTCTAAACCCACAGGTTGAAATGGTGGTGTCATCACAATAAAGTATTTCTTGACTAAACTAAACTTTGTAGTTAGTAAAGGAAGTATATATATATATATATATATATATATATATATATATATATATATATATATATATATATATATATGTGTGTGTGTGTGTGTGTGTGTGTGTGTGTGTGTGTATTTTTTTTTTTTTTTAACTTTCACCAGATTTTGTCATTGAGGGTATAGACTATACTGTTGTTGTGACAGTGTCCTGAAAACATAATAATAATATATGCTGACATTGCTGAAAAAATTAAGAAATGATGAAGAAATTAAGCAATTGGTGGATGGCAAACAATAATCTGTAATGGTAAGTACTTGTAGAATGGACAGGCATTTAAACTAGCAGAGATGCAAAAGGGGCGATTTGGGGTATTGGAACTTTTAGAATCATACACAATCACTGGTAAAGGAGTAGTTGTAAAACAGTATATAAATGTTTCTTAATGTACCAAAACCTCTGGAATGACTCTTTTCTCAGTCTTTTATCAGTATGTGATCCATTCAGTCCAATAACAGGATCCATAAGTTTTTTTATCCCATTTGAAGCCAACTCGGATTCAGCAGAATTGGCCTGCAGCAGTCTAAGACACATGCTCCCAGCAGCTTGACTGGTGAATGACTCTACTGCTTCCAATATAGTCAAATGCTTTTGCTCCTGGCAGTTATTAGGTGAAGTTGCCCCACCAGGAGTGCCTTGGTAGGTATTTTAAGTCTGTAACTACACAGTACAGTTAGAACAACAAGGCAGTTCCCTAAACTGTTTATATCGGGCCTCATGCAAAGACATTTACAACTGCTATGTTTTTTTCAAATCTGACTGATTATTAGTAATCAAGGAGAGTGGTAACTGATATTTGGAACCAAAATACATTGGCAGTAATGATAATCTAATAATTAATTCCCTGAAAGTGACCATTTTTGTGTTTTAAAATGCATAAGTGTGTGTTGTGCAAGTGAAGGTATAGGACTGTACAGGATGAAAAACATGGACGTGTGTGGTGCTTTTTTGAGACAAGATTATGTGCCCGCCTTTCTGGGGATATTACAGAGGATGGCATGTCAAAACCAGACGATTTTAGACTGATCGCTGGTTTAATTCCTTTAGTACTCAGAGGTTTATCATGTCCAGTGGCAGCTTCAGGTTCTGCCACTCACAGGAGTAACATATAATGTTCACAGAGCTGTAAGAGATTCAGGTCAACTAAAACATGAACATGAAATCTTGTTTTTTAATGTTTGCTGACTTCCCAATTAAAACATAGTGGCAGATTATATTTGGCAATGCCAGATATGACTGATAAAAGGACACTTGTGCATTGGTCTGTGTTGTGGGTAAGTAGAAAAATACTCGTGCCAGACAACCAATACAAGTTGTGTTGTAACCTGACATATAAACCCAAACTATATCCACCAAACTTAACAATGTTGTGATACAAAGACAGCGTTAGCTATTGTTAGCCTATCACTCGCCAACACACCAGTTCTTATTTTCTCTTGTGGTTGTTGTTTGTTCTTCTTATTTGTCTTGCTATTTCAGTTTTCTCTTTCTCTTTTCTCTGGGTTAATTTTTACTCTCTCTCCCCTAGTCCCCTGAACCCAACTGGGAATTGTAACAGGTTGTCATCCTATTTGAATGATAGAAGTTTTACAGTCTCTGTTGGAGACTTTGTGTCTGATCCCTTTCCCTTTTATTGAATCAGAATAAGAAGACATTCAATAAGTAAGATAAAAATAAAAAATAAAAAAATTAAAATGTATTTATTTAAAGCCCAAAATCACAAACATTGTTTGCCTCTGAGGGCTTTACAATCTGTACAGTTGTGACACCCTTAGAGCCGAACCGGGGTTCCACATGGACCTGCGGTGTGTGATGTTTAACAACCTTTTAATCTCTTTCTGCTTTCTGCTGTGGGCTCCTGTTGTGGAGCCCTAGTGAGTAATGCCCCTTTTCCACTAGTACCTGCTCGGCAGCTCGACTCGCCTCGGTTTGTACGCGTTTCCATTACGTGTTAGTACCTGGTACCAGGTACTTTCGTAGTACCTACTCTGCCGGGGAGTGAGTCGAGGAGAGTCGAGACGAAAATGTGACGTCGGCAGACGGCAGGCCACTGATTGGCCAGGGCCTGACGTCACTAGATGCGTCAACTGGAGAGCGACCCGCTCGTTCGTAAGAGTCAACCGCGCCATTTTTAAAACGCAATAACAACAACGAACATGATCAGAGATGGCTGCACAGAAATCAACCCCGAGGTGGAGCAACGACATTTCTTTGTCTGGTGGCCTCCATTGCTCCGTAGTCGTTTCGTGTTTGTGTCGCATAACAAATGACGTCGCTGGAGTTTCGGCCGCGTTGCCACGACGACCCCACCCACGCTGAGGTGGTACTCTGTTGTAATGGAAAACGACCGAAACTGAGTCGAGTCGAGTCGAGCCGAGGCGAGCCGAGCCGAGTAGGTACTAGTGGAAAAGGGCCATAAGTCTCACCCTGTGTTGCTGTCTGCCTTCAGCATGGACAGTAATATTTTGCCACCATCACCACTCCTTTTACTAGCCATAGCTGTTTCCCTTTTCCCAACGACTGCCACTAGACTCTTAATTCATGCCTCCACTCACCTCACTATCCAGATGTGTCAGCTGGCTCTATCTGACCCAGCAAACCTCTGAGCTGGAAGGAAGACTATATATTCTGTGTGTGTGTGTCCATACTACTCTGGCTGTGTAGCTTTGGGATACATAAGTCCTCCTCCAGTCCTGATTCTTCATCCCATTAGCTTATGGCAACAGCATCTCTTCCAGCAGCAGCTGGTCACCCGTCTGTTCATCACCTCACAGGATACACCTTCTAAGGATAGGTATGATGCAACAATGCAGTGAAGTGAAAATAATCAAAACTATTACTACTATTATGGTAACTTTAATTGCCAAACATCCACATTCCCCAACAACTCCTTCCAATCCACTCCACACCAAAGCATCCCTGTCAGCATCCTTTCCAATTTTCTCTTGCTCTTTACTTCAACATATTCATGTGCTTTGTGAATGTCCCTTTTGTTGCAGTGTTGCTTGTTATGTAAGTGCAGCAATAGTCTTTAAACATATGGCAAACTCCTTTCTTAGCAAGCAGCCAATCTAATGCCTGTCTATTCTGCCAAACTAATCTGTTGGTAGCATGCAACTGTTCTCCTGATGCTGCAAAAAATTCAGTGGTATAGTTAACAATTCTCTGTTGATTATAGTACACATAGTTGATCCACTCTACATTCTTATTTATGTTAAACCATCGTATGATAGACTCAAACCCTGATAAGACTTTATCTCTTGCTTTAAACTCAAAGAGAATCCATCTGGGCCATCATACACCACAGTCACAGGCACTTTCATTCTTTGTAAGACACAGTCAAAGTCCCACCCAGCAATTGGGAAAGACATTAGATAACTCATTGTCTCCACACAGCCATAAACTCAGCGATCAGGTACATTTGATCTCAAGAATGTGGGAATGGTCTTAGTGACATTGTTACATTCTTGGCCTAACTGCTCTGGATTCTCAAACCATATAGTTTAGTAACGAACACTGGCATTACATTAGCATGTGGAAATCAGGACAGCACCCATGTAACATTACATTTGACTGTGGTATTACCTACATAGACCCCCCTGTCATTAGCAAAGCCTCCTTTTGCGAAGCATTCATACTCCGCATTTTATTTTGTAGTCTTCTTACGCTGTGCGGACACTGTAGTCTGCACACATCTTTTCAAATTAGTATCCCTTATATCTGTCCAGATAATTGTGAATTCTCTGTGACCCAAACAGTAATCTACATCTTATTCCACACATTGGGTGACAGAAAAATGTTGCTACATCTCTACTAGGGGTAAAATTTTCTACCTCCTACCTCCTGTAGCTGCATCTCATCACACTCTAGATGGAAGTGTTTTTCTGGGACCACAACAAGTTTCGTCCTGGTGCTTTTGTACACACAAAGCACACATTTATGGCCCTTTTCCACTAGTACCTACTCAGGCTCGCCACGACTCGGCTTTGCGACTCAACTCGACTCAGTTTTGGTCGTTTTCCATTACAATAGCCTACCACCTCAGCGTGGGTGGGGTCGTCGTGGCAACGCGGCCGAAACTCCAGCGACGTCATTTGTTATGCGACACAAACACGAAACGACTATGAAGCTATGGAGGCCACCAAACAAAAAAATGTCTGCACCTCGTCGTTGCTCCACAGGGGTTGATTTCTGTGCAGCCATCTTCTGATCGTGTTTGTTGTTGTTATTGCATTTTAAAAATCGCGGGGTTGACTCTTATGAACGAGTCGCTCTCCCGACACATCTAGTGATGTCAGGCCTTGGCCAATCAGTGGCCTGCCGCGTCTGCCGGCGTCACATTTTCATTTTCGGCTCGACTACTCAGCTCGCTTGGAACCCCGGAACCTCAGCCGAGTAGGTAACTACGAAAGTACCTGGTACCAGGTACTAACACGTAATGGAAACGCTTGAGTAGAAACCGGAAAGGCTAGAATCGAGTCGAGCCAAGCCGTTGAGTAGGTGTACTAGTGGAAAAGGGCCATTAGTGTAATTTCTTTCACCATATGACTTATACTGTGTGTTTTAAACAGCTACTTCCCACATCTCATCCCCATGGCCTTAATGGTCCTGTATTTAGGTCTAGGTCTAGCCTTCTCTGTCACAAACTTGTTTGTGTAGATTTGGCACCTCTGCAGACCAAGCCTGCACTATGTCATTTACAATTCGCACATCATGCACCAATCTGTATTTTCATATATCAGCTTTCAACACAGGAAATATTGGCGTATTACACACGCTGCACGTTTCAACCAACACTCCAGCTTGCACCAAACCTTGGATTGTTTTGCTCAAGCCTTCCTCCACCTCAGGTTTCAGTGGATACTGCGGGCGGTATGGAAGTTTCACATTTGGTTTCAAATGCCTGACTTTGAAAGTTGACTTTACTAACTCAACATCAGCATTGCTTTTGGACCACAGACAGTCTGGCACATTCCCTAGGGAGGCGTCCAGGGGGCATCTGAAACAGATGCCCAAGCCACCTCAGCTGACTCCTCTCAATGTGAAGGAGCAGCGGCTCTACTCCGAGCTCCCGCAGAGTGACTGACGAGCTTCTCACCCTGTCTCTAAGAGAGCGCCCAGCCACCCTGCGGAGGAAAACTCATTTCATGG
This sequence comes from Scortum barcoo, assembly GCA_023238725.1. NCBI lineage: Eukaryota > Metazoa > Chordata > Actinopteri > Centrarchiformes > Terapontidae > Scortum > Scortum barcoo. The sequence continues at coordinate 26,775,252 of CM041550.1, forward strand.
CCGCTTGTATCCGCGATCTTGTCCTTTCGGTCATTACCCAAAGTTCATGACCATAAGTGAGGGTGGGAGCATAGATTGACTGGTAAATCGAGAGCTTCGCCTTTAGACTTAGCTCCTTCTTCACCATGACGGTCCGGTACACCGACTGCATAACTGCGGAGGCTGCACCAATCCGCCTGTCAATCTCACGCTCCATCTTTCCCTCACTCGTGAACAAGACCCCGAGATACTTGAACTCCTCCACTTGAGACAGGACCTCTCCACCCACCCGGAGATGGGCACGCCACCCTTTTCCGGTCGAGAACCATGGCCTCGGATTTGGAGGTGCTGATTCTCATTCCCAAGCCGCTTCACACTCGGCTGCTGCAAACCGCTCCAGTACATGCTGAAGCTCCTGGCTTGATGAAGCCAACAGAACAACATCATCAGCAAAAAGCAGAGAGATGAAATCCTGTGGTTCCCAAACTGGACTCCCTCCGGCCCCTGGCTACGCCTAGAAATCCTGTCCATAAAGATTATGAACAGGACCGGTGACAAAGGGCAGCCCTGCCGGAGTCCAACATGCACTGGGAATAGGTCTGACTTACTGCCGGCAATGAGAACCAAGCTCCTGCTCCAGTCGCTCCCTTAGCAAAGGCCCAGGCCCCCGGACCCCATACTCTCACGGAGCACTCCCCACAGAATACCATACGAGGGACAGGGTCGAATGAATGCCTTGGTGCATGATGTGACAAAGGGCAGCCCTGCCGAGAGTCCAACATGCACTGGGAATAGGTCTGACTTACTGCCGGCAATGCGAACCAAGCTTCTGCTCCAGTCGCTCCCTTAGCAAAGGCCCCCGGACCCCATACTCACTGAGCACTCCCCACAGAATGCTACGAGGGACAGGGTCGAAATGCCTTCTCCAAATCCGCAAAGCACAGGACTGGTTGGGCAAACTCCCTAAACCCTCAAGCACCCCTGCGCAGGGATATAGAGCTGGTCCATTGTTCCACGACAACCGCATTGTTCCACCTGAATCTGAGGGTCGACTATCGGCTATCGTCAATTCTCCTCTCCAGTACCCTGGCGTTGACCTTCCTCATTGGAAGGCAAGTCGGTGGGATTGAAGGAGATCCTCGAAGTATTTCTTCCACCGTCCGACAATGTCCTAAGTTGAGGTCAACAGCTCCCCACCCACACTGTAAATAAACAGTGTTGACAGAGTACTGCTTCCCCCTTCTGAAGCGCCGGACGTGGATGGTTTGCCAAAATCTCTCTTGAGGCCGAATCTTTGAGTTAGTCCTCCTCCATTGCCTCACCGATTCCCAGACCTTTTGCCTCCAGGACCATCCGTTTTTGCCATTGCACCATCCGCACGGCATGCCAGCCAACTGCGTAATCCAACTGGAGTCCCCACAGGCCAACATGGTCCGATAGGACTCCTTCAGCCTGACAGCATCCCTTTCCGGCTTCCGTGTCCACCACCAGAGACCTTGCACAGCCAACTGTCACAGCTTGGAACTGTCACCAATGGACAATGCAGGCAGAACATGGTCCACTGGGACTCAATGTCCCCAGCCTCCCTCGAATCTGTGAGAAGCTCCCTCGGAATCTGTGAGAAGTCCGGAGGTGGGAAGTTGAAGACCTCCCTGACAGAGGGCTCGGCCAGACGCTTCCCAACAGACACCGTCACAATATGTTTGGGTCTGCCAGGTCTGTTCAACTTCCTCCTCTGCCAGTGGTGATCCAACTCACCACCAGGTGGTGATGACCTCAGCCCTTCTCTTTACCCGAGTGTCCAAGACATACAATGGCCGGAGATCAAATGAAATCATCAGGCCTAGGTGTCCTGGTGCCATGTGCACTGATGGACACCCTCATGCTTACCTGGCCCACACCTAAGAGCTAGGTTTGGCCCTACTGGGAGACTACAGGTGGCCCCAACCTTGCAACATGGGAGCTGGCCTAGGATCATCGGTTTGGTGCAGTAAACCTGGGGAGAAAACCTGTGTCGGAGCAGTTGAACCTCAGCTGTCCATCGCCTCAGGGGGGAAGCAGTACTGCCAACACAGTTTACAGGAGGTGGGGAGCGGTGGAAGGGACTGGAAGGACTACTTCACTGGAGGTCCTCAATCCCACCAACACTGAGGAAGCGGAGGCTGGGGACTCTGAGGTGGACTCCATCACCCAAGCCGAAGTCACTGAGGTAGTTCAAGCTGCTCTCGGTGGCAAGGCGCCGGGGGTTGGATGAGATCCGCCCTGAGTACCTCAAGTCTCTGGATGTTGTGGGACTGTCTTGGCTGACACGCCTCTGCAGCATTGCATGGAGGTTGGGGACAGTACCTCTGGAGTGGCAAACTGGGGTGGTGGTCCCTCTTTTTAAAAAGGGGACCGGAGAGTGTGTTCCAACTACAGGGGATCACACTTCTCAGCCTCCCCGGGAAGGTCTACATGCCAGGGTACTGAGAGGAGAATTCGGCCAATAGTCGAACCTCACAGGAGCTTGGTTCGCATTGCCGAACCTGTATTCAGCTTTTTAAAATGATTGACAGCTTTTTTAATATAACTTTAATATCACTAATATCATATATGTCAGAGTTTGTAACGAGTGTGTATGTGGCAGAATGTTCAGTGCTAGACTGGAAGGTAGCTGGAGATTCTTAAATATTTATCTTAAACTTGTTCTCATTCCCACAATTCGCACTCTACATACACAACATAGTTTACACATCAATTTATAAGCCAAACGCCAACGATCTTCTCAGCTGCTCTCATGATGTGCTGGAGGGTCTTCCTGCAGGACGCGGAGCAGGCACCCTACCACACGGTGATCCCGCTGGTCAAGACGCTCTTGGTGCCTCTGTAGAAGGTGCACATGATGGGGGCTGGGGCTCTAGCTTTCCTCATGAGGAAGTAGAGCCAGGGCTGGTTGGCTTTCTTGGCCAGTGATGTAGGGTTGATGGTCTTTCAGTTTGAGAGGTCCTCAGATGACATGCACACCCAGGAACTGTGCTGCTCAGGTCCAGGAGAGGTCCAGTGACATGAGGTACTGCACATCATCCCTGGGGCCCTGTTCAGTCACTCTCTCCACCGTAGCACCATGCTTGGTCAGAGGTGCATGCTGGGGGCGTTGGTCTCCTGAAGTCCATGCAACAATCTCAACTTGCATCTCCTCCACGAGAGAGATTGTTGAGATTGTTGTGTTCTGTGTGGACACCACAAGGCCAGGCGGCTGGCTCACCTCACTCCTGTGTTTCAGTCCATGTCTCCCTGCCAGCACAGTTCATATGAGGTTGAGCAGTGGAGATGCATGTGTGGATGGCAAGTCATGAGGAAGGTGCTCAACACATCATGGGGCACCGTGTTCAGTGATGAGGATGTGTTCCTGCCGACCAACTGTGTTTCAGGACCAGCTCGTGGTCTCCGGAGGTCCAGGAAGTTGCAAGTTGTGTTACATTGAGGTGTTTATCCCAGCATGGTGAAGAGGAGGGGGCCAGTTTCAGAATGAGCTGTTGGGGATGATTGTGTTCCTGCTGACCCGAATGCGAAGAAGTGAGGAATGCTGAACCCGTCTTGTGTCATGAGTCTTTTGTGTGAGAGCTGTGTGGTGTGAGCTGGCTCCACTCTGGGCGAGGTGCAATATGCAAACTGGAAGGGGATCCAGGTGGAGGACCTCCACTGGGGGTTTCATCATCGGTGATGGTGCAGGCCAGGGAAGGGTCTGGAGCAGACTGAACGGGGTGCTACCGGTGATGGTGCAGGCCTCTGGAGGTGCAGTAGTCTCGTAGGTCTTCTACTTGCGCGGAGTTTAACTTACAAGAAGTGGTCCTGTTGACATTGAAACTCACGACTGTATGTGCGCTTGACGTACAAAAACACTGCGACTCACATGACAAAAAACACAAAAACACTGTGTGCACGCGCCACCATCTTGAAAATGTACAAAAAACTACAAATTACAACTACAAAAAACTCAATTTGAAGCTCTATCTGCATCTATTTAGCAAAAGAACCCATTCAAAAAATACTTTTATACTTTTTTTTTATACTTTTTAAAACTCACAATTCAAATCTGCATGTACAGTCATGTGAAAAAATTAGGACACCCCATTAAATAGTCAATGCTTTATTAAAAAATGTTCACATAACAATGTCCAATCTTGTTTTTATTTATTTCTGGAAAAGAAAGTGAATTTAATTGTAATTAAACAACATAAATTAACATATTTTTACTCATCAAACAAAAGATATGAACAACAATGCGTATTTTAATGGAGGAAAAAATTAGGACACCCCCACATATTTTCCCACTTAAAATGGCTATAATCACATACAGGTGTATCAGATCAGATGTACATGATCAGAACATTGTTACCCAGCATTTTGAAAGGAGGTTTGCCCTATTTAAACCTCAGACATTTAGTTTGGTGTGCCCCTGTCTGTTGAAGTGAGAGTGAGCACCATGGTGAGATCCAAAGAGCTGTCTGAGGCCCTCAGAAAAAAGATTGTGGCTGCTTATGAATCTGGCAAGGGATTTAAAAAGATATCAAAAGAATTTGACATCAGCCATTCCACCATCCGGAAAATTGTTTACAAGTGGAGGACATTCAAAACAACTGTCCACCATGCCCAGGTCTGGCCGTCCAAGCAAGTTCACCCCCAGAGCAGACCGCAAGATGCTAAAAGAAGTCATCAAAAGTCCTAAAATATCATCACGGGACCTACAGCAGGCTCTCGCTACTGTCGATGTGAAAGTGCATGACTCTACTATCAGAAAGAGACTACACAAGTTTGACTTTCATGGGAGGTGTGCAAGGAGGAAACCTTTGCTCTCTAAAAAAAAAGAACATTAAGGCCAGACTGAAGTTTGCCAGAGAGAACATAGACAAAGACCAGGTCTTCTAGGAATAATGTTCTTTGGACAGATGAGTCTAAAGTTGAATTATTTGGACACCAGAACAGAAGACATGTTTGGCGTAAACCAAATACAGCATTCCAGGGAAAGAACCTCATACCAACTGTGAAGCATGGAGATGGAAGTGTCATGGTTTGGGGATGCTTTGCTGCAGCAGGACCTGGGCCAGCTCACCAATCATAGAATCCACCATGAATTCTACTGTGTATCAGAGAGGTGCTTGAAGAACATGTGAAACCATTTGTGAAAAAATTTAAGCTGAAGCGGAACTGGACACTGCAACATGACAATGACCCAAAACATACCAGTAAATCCACCAAGGACTGGCTGAAAACTAAGAAGTGGAGAGTCCTGGAAATCGAAGTCACATCCCAGATTTTAATCCCATTGAGATGCTGTGGGGTGACTTGAAACGGGCTGTGCATGCAAGAAACCCCTCAAACATCTCACAGCTGAAAGAATTCTGCATTGAGGAGTGGGGCTAATAATCTTTCCTCAGATCGATGTCAGAGACTGGTAGATGGCTACAACTGAAGTTCTTTCACTGTCTCACTTAAGTTATTTCAGCCAAAGGGGGTAACACTAGTTATTAGGGGGTAGGGTGTCCTAATTTTTTTCCTCCATTAAAATACACATTTTTCTTCATATCTTTTGTTTGTTGAGTGAAAATATGTTCAATTTATTGTTGTTTAGTTACAATTAAATCACTTTCTTTTCCAGAAATAAATAAAAACAAGATTGGACATTGTTATGTGAACATTTTTTAATAAAGCATTGACTATTTAATGGGCTGTCCTAATTTTTTCACATGACTGTATCTTGCACTCATATAGAAACACACACACACACACACACTAACATGCCCACCCGCCAAGCCTGGTTAATCAGTACAAGTTACGAGTAAATTTTAAATCCGTCATTAATTTGCAGTCTTTTTACAATCCGTCTGACATGCAGGGTATTATCTTGAAAATGACACAGTGGTTACAACACAGTCAGCTGGAAGGTAGCTTATTGTCCCAGTGGCTCCCTAGCACTCTACCTGACTCTCCTGTGCTGCCTCCTCCTGCTCTTGCAGGTGTAGTAGGTGATGATGCACAAAACCAATCAAATAAAAAAACAATTCTGAATATTATGTTCCATTCCTGACAATATGTCCATCTAAATCATCCACACTGGTCTTTCAAGGCTTGTGTTGGACCCATTAGTAAGACACTTGTATGCCTTTGTATGTACACTATGTATATATATATATATATATATATATATATATATATATATATATATATATATATATATATATATATATATATATATATATATATAATGTGTGTGTGTGTGTGTGTGTGCTTGTTTGTGTGTTTTTTTTTGTTTTTTGTCAAGTTATTGTCAATGGATAAGGTGCTAAAGATAAAAGAGAAAGTAAATTCCTGTTTTAGGGATCATTAGAGCAACATAAAAAACAGTATGTAGTTAGCAGCTGACAGAAGAACACTAGCTGTAGACAATGCACAGATCATTGTGTGTAGAAAGGAGATCTGGGTGTTATGCTGCTTTGATGAGGATGTTTTATGTGAATTAAATGTTTAATTATTTGTTTAATTATAAACAAAAAAGTGGAAGAGGACTGTGTCTATCTGCTGTGGCATGAGCTGATATTTTTTGGTAATTTTTGCAGTCATAACCAAATGAAAGAGTTGGAGGTGGTTGTAAAGTCAAACTTTATTATGTAACAACTCTTTCTCTCTGGTTTCATCTCTCTCACTGGTTCCAACTCATATCCTGTGAGACACTTTGTCAAAGCTGCTCTCGCCAACACATTTTTTCTGCAGATCATTTAAGCACCTTTCTGCTTCTAAGTGTGCGTATGCATGTGTGAGCACCCAGGTGTGTATTTCTGTGTATATGTGTCCATATGCTTGTACTTATTCCTATTCATCAACATCAGTGAATTTTTCCACTATATAATCTTGGTTCATTCATATCAATTCATTGAGTTATTTATGCATGTATAGCAGTACAAGGTTCCATGTGTTATATCACTTAAGCACTAATTACGTGCAAGTAAATGCAAGTAAAAGTCCTGTCAGATGAAAATGTTAGACTAGCTAACTTTAGAACAAGTCAACAAAACACTATTTTTCCAAAGGTTTTTTTTTTAAGTTTAATAAATCCAAAAGGTTGGAGAGGTAGTCCTTTTTTAGAGAAAGACAGCAAAGTTAATGTACTTGCAGGACTACCCTGGGTCTACCCCACACCCAAATAAACTAGCAGTTTTCTATTGACCTTCCCATACCTTGTTGATGAGAAGGTTGCTAAACATTCTCAAAAGAACAGAACAGGGAACATCATGAATTAATATAGGAGAATATATAGGAGAAAAACATGCACATGGCCACTACTCCACTAGCTTCTTTGACTTAATGGATATCCCCGAAGAAGTGTCTGTTATTTGTCTATTTTTTAAAAACCTGTTCTTGCAATATACTATCTTCTTAAAGGTTATTTAAGAATATAGTACTCCTTAAGTTCTTATTATCTTCTGCCAATTAGAATATACTGCAGAACTGAAAATTTTACCTGTATCAAAGTTGAACCTGCAATAAGAGATTCTCTTAAGTTGATATAGCTAACAAACAAACAGTTGTTTAAAATCCAATCCAGCATACACATAGCAACATTTTTTTTTGGAATTGAAATTTTGGAATTTTTCTGGAATTTTTGTTTCTCTCTACAGGACAATTTAAGTCTAATCTTCCCTCTTCTTTTAGCTGTGGTTTGGTCACCACAAACCCCTGAAGAAAAAATGTCTTTTCAGCTGCTAAATGCTGCAATGTGTACATAATCTGGTTGCCAGTTTTGTCTGTCTTGCTTTTTGGTGTTGAGCTGGAAGTGCACAGTGGGTCATGCAGAGCTTTGCATAGCCTTTAAACATCTGAAACATTCCACCACAAAATGGGTGAAAATGAGATCACTGAGGTTTTTGAGTTTGACATCACTGAGCCTCAACTTCCTTTTTTTTCTCTTCTCTTGATCTTCAATACAGCAACTTAAGTACTTACATCAGGGACTGCAAGTATTATTGATTATATTGATTGTTGATTGATTATATGATTATATTTATTTACAGAAAAAAAATCTAAGATCAGGGCAATGTTATCTGCAATACTGAGAAATTGATTCATGCTTTTATTTCCTCAGATCTGGACTATTGTATCATATTGTTTACTTGTCTCAGTGCCCGAGATGCCACTTCAGCTTTAGACTGTGCAGAACTCTGGAGCCAGACTTCTGACAAAGACCAAACACTTTTCTCACATCACCCTTTTCACATCGCACTGCTTACAAATTTCTTTTGAATGCATTTAAAAAGCTTTAATTGAAATTCCACCCTCACTATTATGTTTTCTTTATAAATTGCCGTTTATACTATATTAGACTAACCAAGACCTAAATTCCTTTAAAAGACAAACCTCTGACTTACAGTACACTTCTGACCTGCTGTAAAAGAGAGACCTCTTACTGATAGCGGTCATCGCCAGCCTGAACTCTCTGGGTCCCTGTTGGCCCCCACCAACACCCAGCCTGAAATTTCGGGTCCTTGCATAAAGGTCCTGCTACACACATTACAGAAATAGCATGTTAACTAAAATATTGACTAAAAATAATTTTAACTCACTAAATTCAAAACTCCAGAATCCAGTGACACAGAGAGGGCATGAATAAAAATCCTCCAGGTTTACATTCCTCAAAACTTGCTTCTTTTATTTCCACTCTCTTCTCACTCATGAGCAACTTCTGTGTGGCTCTCTATTACTGGTTGTTAGCTCTGCACTTGTTAAAACAAGTACACAAAGTAAAATAGCTGAATCAACAGTGTAAACTACAATTACAACTTAATGTTGATAAACTTCATGACTTAATAGCTAATGTTATTTAATTACCTTCAGTTACATATATTATTTGTTTAGCCTTTTATTTATTTAAATTCATATAAATCTAATATTCATTCTCCTTTTGGCTCTGGGCCCTCATTAAATCATGAGTTCATCATCATCATTCATGTGAAAAGGTTGAGTAGGGATGAAAGAAAAGAAAGTGCTTAGCACAAAAAATTCAGATTTATAACACTGTGCGCACCCATGTCCTATGCTGCTTTCCCTTTATAAATCACAATCAACACAAAGTGAGGTGGACTTTTTCCAGGCTTCATGTCACACCCTTTAAATTGTCCGTGAAACGCCCCTAATTAATACTGATTCTACCTGACTGAAGGAAGATGACCAGGGCGAACACTGACAGAAGAGAGAAAAAGAGAAATTTCACACAGTGTGAAATAGAAGTTCTTGTTAGGGAGGTCGACACAAAAAAAATATTTTGTTCAGTGGACATAAAGTTAGCATTTCAAATGCCACAAAGGCCTTAGAGAGGCATCAGGTGGCGGATGTTGTTAATGCTGCAGCCTCAGTAGGTCGGAGTGGCCAAAGTAAAGAAGAAGTGGTTCAACATCAAAGTGGATGCCAAAAAGCGCCTGGCGTTATGTTACACAGGCAGAGTGTTTGTACCACCGGCATGGGTCGGGGGACACTTGAGTGGAGTCGTGACAGAGGCAGAGGGGGACACAGATGCACATGATGCAATGGATAACTCATGTATCCTATGTAGTTTGTATTCCCTTGATTAAATTAGTAAACCAAATGCATTCAGCTTGATTACAATTGTATACAAAAACAATCAAGTTAGTCAGTAATCTTGCAGCAGCTGAGCAGCCATGTGTGTCCATCTGTGAAGCCGTGTCTTCACAGATGCCATTCATCAAATGTAGAGGGACATAATCAGTTCTATCGATCCAGTTGCAAAGGAATTAAGAGAAATAAAGAATGTGTGCACAATAAAAAACAACTGCTTAATAAATAGTATTTTTTGTGTCCATACCTTGTGTTTTTACAAGCGATGCATCCAGCAGCAACGTTTGGCTCAAATGCCTGGGGATAGGGGTCAGGCCAACACGATCATCAGCGTCAGGCGGTAAAGCCAAATTCCTTAGCTGTGCCACATTATAAAGAACTGCATACTCCCTCTTAATATGGCACACCTTTCATTGAATGAAAATGCTTTTGATTAATGAAAGCAAATTCATTCTCACTCAGTGCCCTTATAGCAACATTAGTGCAGTCAATAGCACCGATTACATTTGGGAAACCAGACATTGCTCCAAATTGTGCTTTTTTATTTTCCTATTCATCCACTGTTTGCACCTAAGTTTCAGTGGTGGTACATTTTCCTTTTTTTAAAACAATTTTGGTATCACTGAAACAATGGTGCCATACTTACTAAGTCCTGTATCTTATCTTTGCAAAGAATTAAACCAGTTTATTACAGCTTATGCCTTATTATTGTATTTTGACCATAATAATAATGCATTAACATGGCAACAAGGCACTAACCAAGTATGACAAGAAACATGAACCATCAGACTATAGACAGGTCCTAAACAGGCCAACAGTTTTTAACCAAGACTTTCCTCACTACAAAAATAACAACATTGGTTGTTGAGAATGTAACAAGACTGTGACTTTGACACAAGAGACAGCTTTTTGTGCCTTGTTACCTACCAGTCAATGTTGTTCCTTGTACCACCATTTTCCTTAACCTTCAATCCAAAGACATGTATGTTAGGTTCATTGGAAGGCTCTTCTTCCACAGATTGTGCACTCCAGGATGCTCTGCAGTAATTTAACTGAAGATCAAGTTGCATATTAGATCAATGTCAGGTGAGGGGAGCCATTCCCTAATAACCACTGAGTGTGAAAAGTGTCATTTTCACAACTTGTCTAACGTGAGGCCACTATTAGGCTGCTAAAAGTAAGACTAACGTGCATTGTAAATTAGGTTTAGATCAAAAACCTAAGATGTTTTTTTAATATAAAGTGCATACCATGTCAATAAGAGCAATTATGTTTATTTCACATTTTTTTATAAACTGTAAACTGAATCACTAGCAACAACAATTAGCACCACTGATATTGCAAATATATAATATATATATATGTATATACACATATACAGTCGTGAATAATTAGGACACCCCATTAAATAGTCAACGCTTTATTAAAAAATGTTCACATAACAATGTCCAATCTTGTTTTTATTTATTTCTGGAGAAAGAAATTGTGATTTAATTGTAACCTAAACAAAATAACATAAATTAACATATTTTCACTCACAAAAGATATGAGGAAAAATGTGTATTTTAATGGAGGGAAAAAATTAGGACACCCTACCCCCTAATAACTAGTGTTACCCCCTTTGGCTGAAACAACTTCAGTGAGACGCTTCTTGTAGCCATCTACCAGTCTCTGACATCGATCTGAGGAAAGTTTGCCCCACTCCTCAATGCAGAATTCTTTCAGCTGTGAGATGTTTGAGGGGTTTCTTGCATGCACAGCCCGTTTCAAGTCACCACACAGCATCTCAATGGGATTAAGATCTGGGCTTTGACTGGGCCATTCCAGGACTCTCCACTTCTTAGTTTTCAGCCAGTCCTTGGTGGATTTACTGGTATGTTTTGGGTCATTGTCATGTTGCAGTGTCCAGTTCCGCTTCAGCTTAAATTTTTTCACAGATGGTTTCACATGTTCTTCAAGCACTCTCTGATACACAGTAGAATTCATGGTGGATTCTATGATAGGTGAGCTGGCCAGGTCCTGCTGCAGCAAAGCATCCCCAAACCATGACACTTTCCATCCTCCATGCTTCACAGTTGGTATGAGGTTCTTTCCCTGGAATGCTGTATTTGGTTTACGCCAAACATGTCTTCTGTTCTGGTGTCCAAATAATTCAACTTTAGACTCATCTGTCCAAAGAACATTATTCCAGAAGACCTGGTCTTTGTCTATGTTCTCTCTGGCAAACTTCAGTCTGGCCTTAATGTTCTTTTTAGAGAGCAAAGGTTTCCTCCTTGCACACCTCCCATGAAAGTCAAACTTGTGTAGTCTCTGTTCTGATAGTAGAGTCATGCACTTTCACATCAACTGTAGCAAGAGCCTGCTGTAGGTCCCGTGATGATATTTTAGGACTTTTGATGACTTCTTTTAGCATCTTGCGGTCTGCTCTGGGGGTGAACTTGCTTGGGCGGCCAGACCTGGGCATGGTGACAGTTGTTTTGAACGTCCTCCACTTGTTAAACAATTTTCTGGATGGTGGAATGGCTGATGTCAGAATTCTTTTGATATCTTTTTAAATCCCTTACCAGACTCATAAGCAGCCACAGTCTTTTTTCTGAGGGCCTCAGACAGCTCTTTGGATCTCACCATGGTGCTCACTCTCACTTCAACAGACAGGGGCACACCAAACTAAATGATCTGACGGTTTAAATAGGGCAAGCCTCCTTCAAAATGCTGGGTAACGATGTTCTGATCATGTGCACCTGATCTGATACACCTGTATGTGATTATAGCCATTTTAAGTGGGAAAATATGTGGGGGTGTCCTAATTTTTCCTCCATAAAAATATGTTAATTTATGTTGTTTAATTACAATTAAATCACTTTCTTTTCCAGAAATAAATAAAAACAAGATTGGACATTGTTATGTGAACATTTTTTAATAAAGCGTTGACTATTTAATGGGGTGTCCTAATTTTTTCACGACTGTACATATATGTGTGTGTATATAAATATACACACACACACACACACACACACACACACACACATATATATATATATATGTGTATATATATATATATATATATATATATATATATATATATATATATATATATATTCTTCTAGAATATTGCTGTTACAATGTGTAATTGTTATTATGTAAATAAAACTTAATATTAATTACAATAACAAAAGTCCGTGTGGGAATATTCCAGGGAATTGATTATCTCTTGAGTCACTGAAATATTCTGCAGATAGTTTAGGCTATGTAATGCCATTGTAGGAAGACATGCAGTGCTGTCCCGAGTCTTTATCGTTTCTTTCGCTGCCCTCTAGTGGTGTCTGAACCAATAACGAGCAACTACATACAGCACAGTCTGGAAAACACCGAGTGACGTTTGGTAAGCACATTCACACAGGAAGTGAAATTACTTTGTCTTCAAAATAATATCGTAAACTGATTAGGGTTGTAGAAAATATGTCGTAAATGGCAAGATCAAGTGGTAAACGCTGAATGTTAAAATAGCCCATGTTTGAAGGGCAGTATTTCTTTTCTTTGTTTTTATTTCTCCTTTGACAGACAGTAATTTCAAAGAAATGTCAATCTTGGGCAGTGAAGAATAGAGGAAGCGAGAGTTTTGACGTGCGACTTGCTAGATCAGTGTTTATAGTTCGAGGAAGCGACTCGGACTACGCATTGTGATTTCTGGCGTTATATCGCTTTTGTTCTCGGAAACTGAGTTGGCTGTTACAGTCGGTGTGTGTTGGTAAGTCAGTGATCAATATCATAACAAGGAATGTTTATTCGATTTTTAGCTGTTCTGTGACACAACTTTAATGTAATACCCTATCTGAGTGTAAAAAGTCAGAAAAGTACTTAATTTGTCAGTCAGGCAGCCAATGTATTTAAATTTGTAGAGCTCTAAATAGGTATTTTTCGCATAATAATATTCATATGAGCCTAATGCAGTTGGATGTACTGAAAGTCAAACACATTAGAAAGAGGATACAGTCTGTTGTAATTAAGTAATTAGAAAGGAGCATTATTTTAAACAAAACAATTCAAGAAATGTGGTTATTCTTTCAAGACATTACATTACAGTGTGCAGTTTGTCTAAGTGCTTCAGACTGAATTTAAGGAATACTGTTCTCTGTTTTTCGAACGTTTCAATGCAGTCTACAGAGGTTGACACTACCTAGTGCTTTAAAAAGATGAACTGTGTGCCTCTCGTTCTTTATCTGATGTTGCTGCTTGATTCTGGTGAGTAAACCAAGTTCACTCAGAAAAGTTAATTACATATTTACAGCAAGTCTGAATTTGTTGATTACTTAAAATACCAAAGCTGATGACTAAATTCAGTGCCTCTCAGGTGTGTCTTAGTACCTTGTGCTTACTTTCTAGCTCTGTTTGAGTCAGACTTCATCACGTGTTAACTTGTCCACACAGTGCTCAGTTCCCTTCCTGCCCCCGTAAACGTTCATGTCACCTCTGTCAACTTCCTCCATGTCCTGCATTGGGATCCTGGACCCAACACCCCACCAGGAACACAATACAAGATCTTTAAGAGGTAATTTTTCTGTCCACCTTTTTCTTGGCTGTCTCTGTTCTCATTTCCTACCAAACAAGGCATGATGGCACTTTTTTTAAATCAAAGGTCTCCAGAAAAATGTCATAATTTCAGACTAAATCTAATAAATAACACATGTGGCATGTCCAGTAATGTTATAATCTTTTTTTAACAGTGCTTGTTATTTCCAGCAGGCAAGTTTTGTTATCTATCATTTTATATTTACTGGTAATGTTTGTTCAGGAAATAGTTGCATAGGAAGAATTGACGAAAGAGCTAACCAAGAATTTATTTGTTTTTTCTTTGGTTAACTCCACCATGTGGCCATGTGACTTTACATTTAGGCTCATTACTTTTTAAGTATAAGCTGAATTTTTTTTTGTTTGTTTGTTTTTTGTTGAAAGCAAATAATTCAGCAAGGGTCGGATCATGCCTGTACAGATTGCCTGGTATTAATGGAATTTTTCCTTCCCTTCACTTTAAAATTTCATCCTTGTTTCACAAATTATGAAGATAAAATATGTTTTCATTATTCTTTTGAATATTTTTTAACTTAAGTCTTTGGGAACATATACATATACCATATAGGAGTTTTGATCAAAGGAAAACTACAATGTTTTACAACTTGTGTTTATTTTAGTAGCTTCAGCCTTAAGCTACTATAAGGTGCAGTGTACAGATAAGCTACAGTGAACAGTGTGTATAAAAAACCCATAAAGTGGTCATAGACTGTAAGTTATGACCACTTGACATGACATTGTACACAGTTGAGATGGCATGTGGCAGGAAAGATTTCCTGTATCTGTCCTTTCGACAGCGGAGCTGGAGCAGCCTGTGAGAGAAGGTAGTCCGCTGTCTGTCTGCTGTGTGATGGAGAGGGTGCTGATCATTGTCCATGATGGATAATAGTCTATTCAGCATTCTCCTCTCCACCACGGTCTCAAAAGACTCCAGCCTGAGACCAAGCACAGAGCCAGCCTTCTTGATGATTTTATAAAGTCTGTTAGTGTCGCTGGCTCTGATGCTGCTGCCCCAACACACGGCAGCAAAGAAAATGGCACTGGCAACAACAGACTGGTAAAAAATCTCCAACATCCTGCTGCCCACGTTGAAGGATCTCAGCTTCCTCAGGAAATAGAGTCTGCTCATCCCCTTCTTGTACACAGCCTCCTGTGTTAGATTTCCAGTCCAGTCTGTTGTCGAATCACCACTCCCAGGTATTTGTAGTCCTCCACCTCATCCACCACCTCCCCCCTGATGCATAGTGGCTGTGAAGGCATCTTCTTCCTCCTTAAGTTGATCACCATCTCTCTGGTCTTGTTGACATTCAGCCTCAGGTGATTCCGTTCGGACCACTCTACAAAGAATCACCCGACAACAGCTGAGTCATCAGAAAACTTCTGCAGATGACATGACCCAGAGTTGTACTGAAAGTCAGTGGTGTATAAGGTGAAGAGGAAGGGAGAAAGCACAGTTCCCTGCAGAGCTCCTGTATCACTGACCACCTCATCAGACAGGACACTGACCCAGGCGGACAAACTGTGGCCTGCCTGTCAAGTAGTCAGTAATCCAGGAGATAATTGTGTCGTCAACACCCATCACCTGCAGCTTCTCACCCAGTAGCAGCGGCTGAATGGTGTTGAAAGCACTGGAGAAATCAAAGAATGTGATCCTCACAGTGCCTCCTCCACCATCCAAATGCATATAGGGCTCGTTGCAGCAGGTAGATGACAGCATCATCGACTCCTAAATGGGGCTGATAGGCAAATTGCAAAGGATCCAGAAACTTCCTCACCTGTGGCCTCAGCTGGGCTAAGACCAGTCTCTCCAGGACCTTCATCACATGAGATGTGAGGGCGACTGGTCTGTATTCTGCCGGGTCTGATGGCCTTGACTTCTTGGGGACTGGAACCAAGCAGGACGTCTTCCACAGCATAGGGACTTTCTCCTGACTCAGACTCAGGTTGTACAGGAGACAGCTGGCTGGCACAGGTCTTCAGGATCCTGGGTGTGATGCCATCAGGGCCTGCAGCCTTTCACTGGTGTAGTGTTTCCAGCTGCCTCTTTACCTGGCCTGTAGTCACCGTTGGGCAGGGGTTGATGGGGAGAAGGGGGGGGGCAGATGGAGAGTTGTTGTACAGGAGAATGCTGCATGGGGTGGGTCGAGCCATTTGGGATAATGTGGATGTGTGGGTTGTATGTATGTTGTATGTATGCATGCTTTCCTGTGCAATGAGAAATCATTAGCAACATTTCAGGTGCGCTCCCTTTCAGTGTTACCTGTAAGTAAAGTATAAGCTAATCTAGCTAAACTGCTGGCTTGTTTACAACCTGTGTCCATCATAAAACAGGGTGGCTTCATATTAAAACATGAGCAAATATACTTGTGAGTAAAGTAAAAATTAGTAAAGGACTTTTTCTAATATAAGCTTTCCTCAACTAAAACCTTATACTATCTGTAGTTAAGGTAAATACAACCATTATTTGAGGAAATACATAAATATATACAGCTCCACTGTTGTCCAAGATAAAAACATCAAAAACACATCAGTGAGGCACACTGTTGCACTGGGTGACATGTCCCCTTATTGTCATGAGTACACACATTATAGTTTATATGTATCCTGCTGCCATAAATCAGTTAGTAGAGCAAATGTGGGTAAATCTGCCACTGGGAATACTACCCACCAAATGCACAATTGTTTCCTGTTTCAGCAACATTTGCAAAAAATATATATATTGTCTTGTTATTTTTGGAAAATCCTAAACCTTTTAAAAAATCAAACTATCTATGTATGAACTGTTTTTAAAGCAGTTTTTTTCAACCCCTTCAAAAACTGACACCTTAAAGATTGGTAGGTAAGATAACTTTTTCAAACATTTTACTTTAAACTGAACTGTGATACTTTGTTACCTTTTAGGCAGCCATGCTGAGAGCACCGCAAACAAAAAGAAATATTTCAGCTCTGTTTCTCTTTGTGCAGGGTGAACGGCAAAAAAAAATGGCTACAAAACTCAACAAAAACATCATTTAAACTGAAGCTTCACAGAGACAAGGTGTATTACCTGACTGTTCAGGCGTCCTGCAACCAAACCCTGTCTCCAGAGTCGCAAGAATTTACCTTCACCCCTTACAAAGACAGTACGTCAACATGAGTGTCTTAAGTTGCTAGCTTGCTGCCTCTGAATTACTGTTTAGAATATAGAAAGTTTCTTCAATTTTACATAAATTGTCTGTCTCTGTATATGGTAGCTAACCACATTGGGATGTACTTCTGGGCTGAAAACTTTTCCACGTTGAACAAAAAGCTAATTCTCTTTTGATGGATAATTGTTTAATTTAAACAAAGAGACAAAAGGGTTAAAACCTTGGGAAGAGACATGAGCAGTGGATTCTAATTAAATACAGATGTGTTAACATTTTCATCTTTATCTGTTGAAGAAATTACCTAAATTTAAAAAGAACATGTTTTGTTTTTGTGACAAGCCAAAATAGGTCCTCCAGAACTCTCACTGGCTGGATGTGGTAACTGCATTCAAATCAATATTACACTGCCTGAGGCTGACAGTAGCTCAAGAATTCATGATATCCAAAAATTCTATGGTGCTCAATTCATAGTCTACTGGAGGAAACACAAAGAAGCACAGGTAAGAAATCCATTTTGCTCCTATTACAACCACAGATTTCTTCAGATTTTGAACTTTATGGTGTATGTTCACATAAACTTTTAAATTTAATTAAAATCCTCTAAACCTGTATATGTAATATAGACGCAACTCGCCAACCAAATATTTTCCAGAGGCACATCCAGAAGACGAAATCATTGGTTAAGTTAAACCATAGTAGAGGGAGGCAAGTAATTACAGCAAGTTAGGTTGGATATTGGGCATTATACAGCTGAGATAGGCTCCAGCACCCCCTGCAATGACCCTGTGTGTCAGGATAAGCAGGTATAGATAATGGATGGATGGACTATATTTGATTCATCTCAAAATTATGCCATGTTTTTTTTTAATTGTGTGGTCCTTTGTATTGCTTATCAGTGTGATTGGTACTGCACATCATATGTGAGGTGGTGTCTACTTTTTCTGCCATCATGTTGTCAAAGCAGGAAAAGCACAAGTGTTACTTTACCAGTGGGTCATTTCGTCAAAGGCATTTTCACAGTCCCATATACTTCGCCTGACTGTTTGGAAAGATACAATGATTACTCAGGGCAAACCAAGTATTAACTCCAATATAAGCATGCAGTGTATGGAGTGCTAGGATCATGGATTAAGTTTGAATGGAAGTAAGTTCAATGATCATAATCATATTTGACCTGCAGGCATCCTTCGAAACACAAAACAAGAGTTTTACTCTTAACAACTTAGAGAATGGTACAGAGTACTGTGTATGGGTGCACATGAAGATTCGTCTGAACAACAACACAGAGCCATCCTCTTGCTACTGCATCTTCACTAGCACTGTCGAACGAAGCAGAGGTGAGTTGAACTGAAGCTGTTGTGACAGAAAATAATTTCAGTGTGCCTTAGGAATATATCAGTTTGCCAGTGCAAGACAATGAAAATGAAGCACTATTTTGGCAGAGCAAGGAGCAAACTATTTTAGACTGAAGGATTCATTGCTGCATGTGTATGTGTGTGTCTTCAGGTCCTATTGTTTTAGGTGCAGCTGCTGCTCTCCTGATTCTTATCTTTGCTGTGATGACCTCCATGTTTTGCCTCTACTTCTCTGGATTTCTGAAGGCAACTCTGCCCAGAGCACTAGTTGTAAGAATCCCCTGTATTTGTCATTTTACATTTGCCCAGATTTCTCAGTAAGCTTTAGAGCTGTTGTTAATGTAGGTGAATTTAGCTAATTTAAGTATAAGTCAGGCTGGCGGTTTCCCCGTTTGGGTCTTTGTGCTAAGCTTAGCTAATTGACTCGTGGCAGTACCTTCAAAGTTATTGTACTAACATGGGAGTGGTATTTATATTCTTTTTGGGTGGGTAAGTTAACGCATTAACGCCAATAATTATTTTATTGCGCGTTAACACTAGTGATAGGTCGCTCGCAAACGAGCTCGTTCCATGAGCCGATTCTTTCTTTTTGTAGCGAACCAGAAGGGCCGACTTTCGGTCTGGGGAGCCGTATATTCAGCCGCTCCTGCTCAGTTCTGCTGAGAATCTGTGCGGTAAGGGGCGGGACTTTATTTTGATGGGCATATCATGCGACCAATCACATGCGAGGACAGCCTAGGAAGGGGGGGGGGGTGCTCCATAGACAAGCAACTGTAGTGGAAGAAATGAGTGAAAACCGAAAAAGAAGCAGCATCTGGTTGCATTTCAGTAATGAGTAGTGATACTAAATGAAGAGCCATTTGGGAGCCATAAGAGCTGGCTCTTCTAAGGGAGCCAAGCCAAAAGAGCCAATCAGAGCATTCGGGGTGGGCCTAAGACTGCAGCAGCGCTCACATGAACCATGAACTGGTGGGGACAGAAAATTGGAGATGGGCACCGAACTCTTACATGGACATTTTCATTTTAAATCTCTTCCAGGCGGTGGAGTTGATAGAACCTGTTGGTAGAACCAAAAATAAAAAAGAATTTCTTTATTTAAAGTGTTTGCAAACCAAATGTTATTGCACTTTTGTTCATATAGCAGTACTTTTAAAATAAAAGTGTGCAATACAGTACAATACTTTTGAATTAATTACTGAATTTTGTGCATAACAGTGCAATTAATTATTATTAATGATTAATTAAAGCGATTAATCACAGAAAATTGCAATTAAAATGTTTAAAAATTGCCCAGCACTAATATTCTTATCTAAATCTCTGCAAGAAAGGGAAAGGGTTTGTTTCCCAAAATGTAATTATTTATAAAATAGATTTATTGAACTGTTATACTTCCCCCTCTGTCTCTCTGTTTCCTCTTTAATACTCTAGGTAGCTCTGAGCCAAGGATACACCTTGACACCAGAGAGGACAATTCCTGACCAGATTTTTATTAGCTCAAAGATGGAGAAGCAGATGAAGCGCAACAATTACACAATACCACAACCTGCCATCAGGGGCACTAACTTGGAGGAGGATGAAAATGAGGATGAAAAGGAGGAAAAGCAAGGGATAAATATATATATGGACAGAGATTTAGACCTTGCCTCAGCTGAAAGCTCCAGCCAGACCTCAAATGATGTGACGGGCAACAGCACAGAGGCAGCTTCACGGGACTTTGGGAATTTGACAGTGGAGGTACTGGACAAGGTATTTGAGGCTGAGATCGCACAGGGTATGCTTGATCAAGATGGTGCTATAACTGAAGGACCAGAGGTTTCTGTCATGTCTGAGAGGTGTAAAACTGGAGTCCTGGGCCATATCACAGGTGAGATGAAGGAGAAGGAGATGTGTGAAAGCTCTGGCAATGTAAATCTGTTCTCAGTCACCCTTGCTGCACTGGCCAGTTGTGAGGAAGAGGTAGAGGAACAGAAGAATACAAGAGACTCTTTTACTGATTTTTTTAAACTGTCCAATCGGGAGCCTGTACTGCTTACTGACTCTAAACAGACTTTGAGCCACACAGACTCACAAACTGATGATCAGACAACTACACAAGAAGACTTTATTGCAACTGGGTATGAAAGCAGACGTGCAGACACTTTGTGGCTGCCTAAAAGCCTGTGATACTGAAGAGACACAAAGGGAGAAGGAAGCGGAATTATCTGTGTATGACACACATGATATGTTGCTTTGAGTTGCTCTTGGTCTTCCCTGCAGGTGCATTCTTTTTTATTAAAGAAAATGTCCTGGCCTATTTTCCTATTCTTGAGGAAAGGAAAGGCAAGGCAAGGAAAGAGACACCTGTATTTTGACAGTTTATGAGAGAAGAGATGTATCATGCATTAATTGACTCATCCCATAACCTGGTTTTTGTAACAGTTTAAATGAGCTATTTAGAAAAAAGTATTATTCAAGACCTGTAAATTTCTGGTACAAGACAGTGCAAAAGAAAGTCTCAAAGATGAAGAAAATTTGTTTGTATCGTTTTGGGGAAAGCAAAGAAGCTTATTATAATGAAAAATGTAAAAACAGCATTTTGCAATATCCCAATATGAATCTGAGGTAGTATTTGCTTACAAGTCGGAAGTAATGAGCCCACGGTTCTTTTTCATCTTCAGTTCTCTGATTGTTTGTTTACCTGTTGCTCTGGCTGACAGTAGGTGATATTTGTAAGGCCCTAAACCTTATGTAAAGAATATTCAATAAGATCATGATATATAGGTATATATAGTGTCATCCCCCAAGTTGTTGGAATTAAAATGTTATGATTTGGAAATAAAAATTTGTATTAGTATGTAGTAGTGTATACAGTTAGTATGGGGTATAGAATTTTAACATAGCTCACTTAAGGACCTGACTAGTCAGGTCAAAGGAAAGAGGTCCCACCAGAAGAGAAATGGTGTAGACTTAAATATAACAGTGAGAGTACAGTTTCCAAACAGTGCTGCATCCTTTATGCGGTTCTCACATCAAATTATTGCCTCCATGCCTTGTGAACAATAGACAACATAAGATATAAAGAGTACACAATCTTCCCTCCCTCCCTCTCGCTTCTGCTATATCACGTGATTTCCTGTCTCAGGCTCGTCAGATGCTGCCTTAAAGAACCACAGTACAAATTTCAGTCATGTCTGCAGATAACGTGCAAGACACAGAAAGGCACAAAATACAAATGTAATAGTTTTCTGTTACCTGAGATCGCAGAGCATGACTTTTAATCGGCAAAAGTGGGGTAGTCTCGTCAGCACATCACAACTGGATAATATATACTGTTTAATAAACTAATTTTTCTTGTTCTCGTTCGTTTCTTCTCACGTTTTTCTGATTTACAGGCCTATTACAGGCCTAACTTGTCACTGTTTTTAGTAAATGGCAAATATTTAATGTATGTAACAACTTGATGTTCATACTCATTCTCCCAGATAGACAACAGTGCTTTTTACCACTTGATCTGTAAAGTAAATCAACCTGTAGCTGAAAATGTATTGGTAATGATAGTTTGTCATTTTGTACAAAACTGGTCAAAACCAGTCGGTAAATAAAATAGGATTGAAGAAAAGCATTTTATTTTCTACTATCTTTGTTGTCATTATTGTTTTTTTCTATATATTCATATACATATCTATTCACACATTTTTTTTACACATGCTTATGTACATAATACTTTTGTCAATTCTTTACCGTTATTCCATTGCCCTATAGCGTTTATGTCTATTTATGTGTAAGTACATTGTAAGCAATGAAGAAATTTCATGTATGTGTACACATAGCCTACTAAAAATCTGGTTCTGATTCTGAATTTGTCAAATGCCACATCGCACTGTGCAAACCAACGTAACTACAGTTCCTTAAAGGCAACAGGAGCAAAATTAGTCTGTCACGTGACTCTTCAGTGTGCGTGTGTTTGCTTCTGCCATTGCTGTTATCGCTGAATTTGGTTGGTGAACATGGAAAGGCTTCTCTGGACAGGTAGCTGTAATGTTAATTATGTCACTGCATGTTACGAACAGTTTTTTTGTAGTTTTTACTGATCATAAAAGCCCTGTCTTGCTTGTTAGTTGATGTGCGGACTAAGTCAGTGCTAGTCCGTTAGCTAACTAGTGACATTTCCTACGAGTGGGCGTCTTTAGAAAAAGTATTACTCATCGTTTGGGGTAGAGTAACTTTAGAGAGCGAGAGAGAGATCTGTCTTAAGCAATGTTTCCCAATGAAAGTAATGTTAAACTGTGTGACTTTAACACTAAGTCCGCACACAGGCAAAGTGCAGGTATTTGGTGTCAGCAGTTACGATACATAACTTGACATTCACCACATTACATTCAGTTTATAAACGCTTTCACCAAAGTGAGTTATCATAACTGTATTTTACCGGCATAAAATATGTGCTTACAAAGGTCGACCAACTCCAGAGTTATGACAGACTGTGGTAATATGGAAAGTGAAAGCAGAAGACGAGTCCAGAGCGGTGTGGTGATTGCCTGAGAGACTGATGGCAATGCAGCAGAGATGGTTTGGCTATCATGGCCGCTCTTATTTGGATGCTCACGTGGCTGCCTCAGGTCCTGCCAGGTGAGTACGCTGTCAAGTGATGTTCTGTGTCTTATAACCCTGAAACACTGTTTTACCTAAGGTTGTTTCTGAAGGCCAAAGATCTAGTCAGTTTGAGGAAATGTGTATGCATGATACAAGGTGTTTGACACAAGACCCAATTTAGTTAAATTGTCTTTTCTCCCACGGTGTGTTGGTTGTGAAGACAGTTTTGTTACATACATTGATCAATATTCTGAAATGTCCCAAGTTATCCAGCTAACTGAAACTGGATTAACACCAATGGTAAGATGACAATCAGTTAACATGATAACAGATAGCATCACTTCTGGTTTTACTTCGACACTTAGAAAAAGGAGAAACATAAATATAAATCTACTATAGCTACATATGCATTAAATGCTCTACTTAATGTCCTATTGTGTGAATATGTTTGTATTCCAGCATTGAGTGAACTCCCCCAGCCTGTGAACGTTACCTTGATCTCAAGTCACTTCAATCATATGCTGAATTGGGAGCCTGGATCAGGGACACCAACAGGCGTCTACTACCATGTCACCATTACCACAGAAACGTTGGTTTTATCTGTGTTTGTGTTTATGCTTACATAGTACAATACTTGTATACTTGTCTGACAGTGGCAGCCTTTTTGATGCAGATACTTTTGGTTTGGGTTACAATAGGAAAAGGATTTTCAGCTTTTAAGGAGTTTGTATAAAGACAGGGAAAGTCACAAGTCAGTCACACAAGTCACACAGACCTGTATTAAATTGTAGTATTAAGCCTCTATCCATCTAGTGCTTCAGACAGGTTAGAACAAATGCTCACTGTACGAATCATCATTTAAAAACAATAGCTATAATTGTATGTTGACCAAAAATTACAGATCCACATTAAATACAGTGTTCTATTCTTCTCTGTTTATTTACAGAAGATAGTACAAAGATACACCAAAACTTCACCAGTTCCTCTATGTGCTTCATAGTAAATGACTTTTCACTTTAAGACAGTGGCAGGCTTTCATACTGAAACCACATGTAGATTTTTAGCTTATTTGAAAGTCTGCTTCTTTCCTCTCTCTCTGGCCCTAAAGGGGAACTTCCTGGGTGTCGGTGGCTGGCTGTGAGCATGTCCAGCACCCACTGGTTTGCAACCTGACAGAGGCTTTCTCCAACCCAAAAGAGGTCTACTTAACCCAGGTTACAGCACGACTGGAAGCACAGGCATCACAACCTTTCATCCATCCAGGATTTCAACCCATCAAAGACAGTAAGTGGCCTGTATTGAAACTAGACATTTTTGAGTGAAAGGGACAGATAATGGAGATGGCTTCTAGAAATTCCTTAACTTGCCTCCTTTCTTTTAAACATTCCCATCCTTTTTTCTTCTTTGGGTTTGTTTTGTTTCTATTGTTGGAGAGAATACCTTCTATAGTTCATTTTTTCTTTTTGTGTCACCCAATTGAGTCCTGGGATGTTTTATCTAAATCAGTGCCTTGTCAAGGTCTGTGGGTTATCCTTGCCCTCTTCCTCTACTATGAGTTTTTCATTTTAAAATAGTTCCTTCTGCTTACTTTTATACTCAGAACTGTTAACAGGTCTTTATTCTCCCCTGCTGTGTCACTAAACAACCAGATGCATGTGGTTTAACTGCCAACCAGGAGACAAGCAGTCTCTGTTCATGACAGCTCACTCTGGTGTCTATCAGAAATGAGACAGAACCCAAGACAGTTCCTTAAAGTTATAGTCGGTAGGATTTAGAAATGAGTGGACTGAGCTTGAAAATTTGAGTGATTACAACTTCCAGGTCTCTTTCCTCTCTCTATGGCACGCTTCCCCTCTGTGGGTAAATAACAGTGTTGAAGAGAGTAAAGACACAGTTGTGACCCATAACCTATACAATACAATTGAAAAACAAACTGAAATCTTTTAGGGAGGTAAAGTAAAAATAAACAACTGAGATGAATGAGGTTGCACACACAAGTGTGCACACCCTCTTATAACTGGGGGTATGGCTGTGTTCGGATTTAACCAATTACATTCAAACTCATGTTAAATGGGAGTCAGCACACACCTGTCACCATTTAAATTGCCTCTGAATTAACCCCAAATAAAGTTCAGCTGTTCTAGTAGGCTTTTCTTCACATTTTTGTAGCCACATCTTCCAGCACAAGCCATGGTCCGCAGAGAGCTTCCAAAGCCATGATATTTTCATGTGACTTTTGTTTTCACTCTGTAATTTATACAACTTAAGATGTAGTAAGGTGCAATACTTGAATTGGAAAAATGCTCAAGTCAAATTACACTCAAAAAATGACAGTAACAAGTAAATGTCATTCGTACTTTAATAGCCACCTCTATTGGTAATTACTTATAAGCAATAAAAGCACTTCTATAAAGTGAGTTTGTCGTGATGAAAGTTTGAGTCGATGTAACTAAAGTATTTTGTTTCTCTCTGTGTCTGTGTCTTCCAGCCCACCTGGACCTGCCGCTACTGACTTTAGCATCCTGTGGCAGAGATCTGTGTGTGGACCTTCAGCCTCCCATGGAATACCTTAGGGAGATCTATGATTCATTGCATTACAAACTCAGGATCAAGAGCAACGTTGGGGAAAATGCACAGGTATGGTACTTGAACTCACAGTTTTGAGAGTTTTAAACTGTATTTTTTTTTACATACAGGTCACCTTAGGCTGATGTAATAAAAAAAATATATACCAATCTGAAAAAATGCCCCCAGAGTTCCCCTTAAATTGGATGCTTTGAAATTTAATTCTAAACTGTAGGAATATTTAAGCATATTAGGCTGCTGTAACAAAAAGAAATCAGATATATATGCCTAGTGTATAATCAACAGTTATCTCCACCTGTGGGCTCACCACCCACAGGTATAGACATTGTGGTCGGATGTGATATGAGTTGGGCAACGGCAGGGGCAGTGACCTGGACTTGCTGAATCCCTTCATAATAGTGCTAGGGACATGGCACCTAACCTTGCTGGTGGGAACAGGGAACAGAGGGAATAGAAGAAACAGAACCTAACAGTGGAATAGAGATACCATGAAAGAATAACTCTGCCACTCTCTGGGCCCATCAGCCCAGTAAGAAACGGATGCAATGTCAGCTTGGAAGCACCCACCTCACTGGTGGAAAAGGAGCCAGAGGTAGTGTAGGACTAGGTGGACTAGATATAATTGGGCTCACCTCTGCGCACAGCACTGGCTCTGGAGCCAGACTCTTGGTGCGGAGCTGGACTCTCCTCTTTTCTGGAGTTGCTCAGGGTGAGGGGCACTGGGCGGTTGTGGGGATCCTCATGTGTCCCTGGGTGAGTACTGTTATATTGGAGTTTTGCACGGTTGCCTCCATGCAGCTACAAGCTGGGAGGAAGTCTCTGACAGTTGTGTGTGCGTATGCACCAAACAGCAGGTCAGAGTTACCGGGGTTCTTGGAGTCACTAGGCGTGTCCTGGGTAAGGTGCCGTCTTGAGACGCTGTAGTTCTGCTGGGGGACCTCAATGCTCATTTGGATGATGATAGAAACCTGTAGGGGTGTGATTGGGAGAAATGGCCTGCCTGATTTTAACCTGAGTGGTGTTTTGTATTTGAAACTCTGTGGTAGTCATGGATTGGCCATAACAAATTTCATGTTTGACTTTGTGGTTGTATCATCAGATCTGTAGCCATATGTTGTGGACACTCGGGTGAAGACAGGAGCATAGCTGTCAACTGATCGCCACCTGGTGGTGAGTTGGATTACGCAGCGGGGGAATCTGCTGTACAGACCTGGTAAACCCAAACGTGTAGTAAGTGTGAACTGGGAACGTCAAGCAGAGGCCCCTGTCCGTGAGGTCTTTAACTCCCATTTCTGGGAGAATTTCTCATGCATCCTGGGGGAGGTGCATCACAGCAGCAACCACCAAGAACCATCTGGTGGACACCAGCAGTGAAGGAAGCCATCAGGCTTAAGATAGAGGACTCTCGAGCCTGGTTGGCCCCGGGGGCCCCTGAAGCAGCCGACAGGTACCAAAGGGCCAGGAGGGCTGCAGGCTTGGTGGTCACAGAAGTAAAAGCCAAGTGTGGGAGAGGTTCAGAAGGGTTATGGAAAAGAATTGTTGGTTGGCCTGAAGGAAGTTCTGACAAACCGCCAGATAACTAAGGAGGGAATAGCAGTGCTTAACCTAGGCTGTCTTCAACAGGCGAGAACTGGTGACCTGGACTGGGGGCATTGTAGGGTGGTGGAGGAACTCCTGAACCTGGCAGGCATGTCCTCCATAGAGGAGGAAGAGCAGGAAGATCTAGGGCAAGCCTGGCCTGTATCTGTGGCAGATGTTGTGGGGTAGTCAAGAAGTTCCTCAGTGGCAAGGCTCCAGGTGTGGATGAGACTCGACCAGAAATGCTGAAGGCTCTGAACACTGTGGGGCTATTCTGGCTGACACACATAGACATTTGGGACTGTACCCCTGGAGAGGCAGATGGGGGTGGTGGACCCCTTTTTTAAAAGGCACTGGAGGGATTATATATCTCATCTGGCTTGGGAACACCTCGGGTCCCACCTGAGGGACGTCTCGACTGCCTCACTTAGCCTGCTGCCCCTGCGACCCAGCCTCAGATAAGTTGAAGAAAGTGGATGAGTGGATAATGATCAGTTAAGGCCTTTAAGGTTAATTGGTATAGAACTGGTGTAAAAGGATGAATATAGTGAATGCAGCACACATATTGTGTCTGTTGTATACATTATCACCATAGTTTCAAACAGAGCTTCCTGTGGGTGTTTCATCTGCGTCTTGTACTTATATCTGTCTGTGGTCTCTCTCTTTGCAGATCATTATGGAGACCCAGTCTCTGAGAGGAGAGATTTTGAAGAATCTGGCCTCTGACAGACAGTACTGTGTCTCAGTTTGCTTCTCAGACAGTCTGGTGCTCAGGGAGTCCAACTACAGCCAGCCTGTATGTGCTTTCACCACTGGCATTGCTACTGCAGGTACAAGTCACTGTTTGTCTGCACTTTTCTTTTTCTGGAGGGCAAAACATGGCAGCCAATGATGTAAAGTCCATTGAAATGCAGCACAGACACCACTGATGCCATTGTTTGAACAGAGCAGATAGTGCTATTTAAATTGATATTTTTTGTGTGTGTTGTTTTAAATGAAATGTGCACACACAAATCACCTCATAAGCCAGTGATTGGATTCAGGAGTGTAGTTAGCAATCTAAGACAGTAGTGACAGGGCAGTTTATTTTGGTTGGGTTAACATGCTTATCACATGAATATAAAAAAAGCCTGGACAGGATTCTGTAGAAGCACAACCCAGGCTTGTTTTCTCATCAGTTAGTACATCTGAATGAACAACAGGTATTTTGAGCCCATACATACACAGAATTTCTGATCTACATAAGTGGATCACTCAGATGTCCACACAGTTCAGTAAAACTGATGCACATGTCATAAATCTGTTTTATTGCTCATGTTGATGAACACATCAGTAGTTAATCTAACAGACTAGAGGATCTGAATTTCACTTAGTCAGATGCCTTGTTTGCTGTTATTAAATTTTACCCTCACCTTTGGTAAGGGCACTAATCCCCAGAAAGTTAGGAATTTTAGCATTAATTACTGAGTAATGTTGATGATGAAGAAATTTAAGACCTGTCTGTGACATGTTTCTCTGGGTTTAACATATGAATAATACTGTGTCCAATGACCTCCCTTCTTCTCTGCAGACCCCTTGATCTCAGCCATGTTGTGTATGTTGGTGATGTCTGGGGTTGTTATTGTAGCCCTGCTGGTCCGTACTGGTTTCATATGTCTGAAAAGGCCACTGCCACTTGTCCTTGTAAGTTATACTTTTAATACAATTAATTGTTGTGTAATACAATACAATATGATACAATATAACCATTACTGATAATAGTAGTAGTTCATGGAAGGTACCTGAGTCGACCACTTTAAGTGGATTAGTTGAACTCGTGGTTAAAAAGTATTTTTCAGGTAAACCAAATTATCAGAATCAGAAAGCCTTTTAGTGACAAGCTATACCTTTGTAAAATTCTGTGCTAAAATAAAATCTATTAATCTTTATCAAAAACTATTGTAGTCATTTAAAATAACACAATCAGATATGTTCTTTGTGGTTTGACAGGAAGTAGCTCACACTTTCTTAAAAACTAGTTAAACAGGAAAGTAACAGGAAATAACCACACATAGAAGCATACCTGAGCAAAAAAACATGCATACATGCATACTTGCATACTACATAATGTGAAGTGTGCCATGTGTGGTTATGTTTTAATTTAGGCAGGCAGTTAGTTGCAGGCATCCTCACTGTTTCTTTTGTAACAATATGGTTGATCCACTTACTTTATCTTTTTAGTTAAAGTTGTGCAGAGTGGCCACTGGCAGTAGAAGGTGGTTGACCAAAAATGATAGAGGCATAGCAAAAATTCAGTAAATTGAGATAAAACAAAAATTAAGTTTTATATTGAGTTGAGTTGATAACCTTTATGCTTGTGCACATTTATTCTTTTGGTAAGTGTCCATCATGAGTCCTACATCATGACACCATCAAATTCTCTGCAACCTGTCTCTATACATTTAAAACATTTATAACAGTAAAAGTAGCTGTTTCTAAAGTGCATTAGATCCACAGCTGCTAATCTTTTTCATGACTTTGCTATATGTCCAGATTCTTAAAGGATAAAAACAGATTAAAATAATTTACTTGATTATGTGAATAACTTAAGCAAGGGAAAAGCTAGCCACCACTGGGATTGTCCATGTAAAGTAAATGGGGACAAGTTTCAGTGTCCTGCATCACAGTCTTTTATAAGCAGACAGTCTTCTGCAGTCAAATACTCTGCATGCCATCAAAACCATTTAGAGTCATGTGGTTTTTGTATAAAAATTACAGGTAGTAGTGGAAATATTTTGATGCATACAGATGCACATATATGAAATGTAAATCGTGTGGTTTTTAAATGTCATTATCACAAACACTTTGTCATGAGGCAAGTTTTTTTTACACAAGATACAGATCTCATGGGTTATGTGAAAAAGTGGATAAAGATTATTAATGAAGTTGACTGATTAATTATTCTGATTGCCACATTATTTTAAATAAGTGCTGTGCTGTATTGTAGTGAATAACAAAATGGCATTTAAAAGAAGGGTGTGACACTCACACAAAGTGAGATCATTATTTAGTTGGTAGTCTCAAATAGCATTTGAAACTTTCTGTTCATCGGTTTTGTTTTATTATTATTAGTGTGATGGGATATAATAACTTTTAATGATGTGGGCGTTGGTTACAGTTAACCTTTTATTTGTGGTATTCGTCTCATGCAAGGGGATTTGAATATGCTTTTTATGAAATAAGGTATGGTTTTATTTTCCATTATTAATTGGTACAAATCAACCAGTGTGACAGCATGATATAGGGGGGATTTCCCTTCATGTAGGACTTGGAAGTGGCCAATAAAAAATAAAATGGAAAATGGAAAGGTGGCATGAGCCTTTTGGTTGCAAATCAACAGTTTCCAAAATAGTCATGCACCCACACTCTGTGGAATCTTACTACTTTTCATATGATGCAGCAGCAATTCCACTTGTGGGAAACGTTTTGCTTGATAGCACATAAACATGTTTTGTGTGTGTGTGTGTGTTCCATTCAAATTTGTATTTATCCCCAGAGTGATGTTTCCAACCCATCTGAACCCACCTTCCAATCTGACATCTTCTCTCAGGAGTTGATGCTGTTTGATTCTTAGTTAAAAGTGTGATGTGTTGAGCAACACACACACACACACACACACACACCATAGATTCCATGACTAATTCTTGAAGTATTGATCATTACTAGATCAGGGAATCTCTCTCTCTCTCTCTCTCTCTCTCTCTCTCTCTCTCTCTCTCTCTCTCTCTCTCTCTCTCTCTCTCTCTCTCTCTCTCTCTCTCTCTCTCTCTCTCTCTCTCTCTCTCTCTCTCTCTCTCTCTCTCTCTCTCTCTCTCTCTCCTAATATAATATAATATGCTTATAATAGCAAAAACCCAAAGGTATTCAGTCAAAAATCTTTAGCAATGTCATTTCTTTGCTTAAGGACTTGCAGAAATGAATCAAAAGTCAAAATAATCAGATTGTTTTCTACTGAATAATCGATTAATTGGCTAATTATTTGGTTTTTTTCAAAATCTTTTAGTTAAATGGAAGAGGCAGGGACAAGGTCCCCATCTGTTGTATATCTGCAACTGCTGTTATCCACCACATTAGTTTATTTTTATATTTATTTTGGTTTCTCTTTCTTTTTCTGTCTCAGACATCTGTCCACAACATAGAAGAAATTTTGGTTGTAGCACCCTGCAGCACAACCTTGTCTTCTCTCTGGAATCTCAAACCAACACCTCTCTCTTCAGGTGAAAAGAGGAGCAGCCAAACATTATCAGTCGAGAGTGATGAGGAGAGTACAATGGAAAGCACTAGTGGGAACAGAGAAGGAGGTTATAATCTGCGAGTGGGCACTAACTTCCTCTCTTCCTCATCTTCATTATCATCTTTGTCAGCTCCACCGCCAAGCTTCTCCCCAAATGAAATATCAGACTTCAATCCCCAGCCCAGTGCTGGATTGAACCATACACTGAGTACGCACATAGCCTTACACTCTGATTCTCTATCAGAATCTGATCTGTGTGCTTCAAGTCCCTGTCCTTTTGTAGACAGAGAGTGTTTCACTGCAGGAAGAATCAGGCCAAACAAGGAGGAGAAGGAGGTGGTGGGAGACAGGGACAGCCAGGATGTGAATCTCCTCACGTTAACTTTTGGCAGGTATGAGGAAGAGGAGGAGGAAGAAGAGGAATCACATCTCAACATGTTAGAGGTGAAGCAAGATTCGTCCTTTGTTTCAGATGTGTACAACACCACTCAAATCCTACCATCACAAACCTGGGACACTAATGAAGTTGCAGTTGAAGTTGAAGTTTTTAGCTCTGTTGATGAAGAGGAAGAAGAAAACAAGCACTCTGGATACGTGGGCCGTTCATGCGCAAATGTCTTAGAGAACTCATAGAAGTATTATAACTTATTACAGAAGTCTTTTGTTTTTTCCAGATAGATGTTATTTAGTTTTATGTCTGTTTCCAATTTCAGAATGTGCTAAACCAGTGTTACCAAGACAGACTGTGAAGCTGTCAGCACACTTAGTAGGGCTTCTTTGATTTCACCTTCATCAAGTTAGTGAAGAATGATAATGTCATGAGTTATTCTCTAATAGTTCTATCATCTAGCCGATTGGGTCCCTAATTCTTAGGAAGGACTTTTGCATCATTTCCAGTTGTTGGGTTAAGTTTCATATTTTCTAGCTCATTCCAGCTCACAAGATTTTGAGACGTGGCTGTTTGTTATACCAAACACATTGAAATATGATATGTTTACATGCAAAGGCTATCAAGCGTTAAATATTAAAAATTAAAATTTTAAATGAAAAAAAATTAACACAAATGTTGACAGAGCATCTCAAAGATGACAAACAAGGGGAAAGAAAACGTGCCTACCATTTTCTGATGACATGCCATGGTAGGTAATCTGTGATTAGAAAACTGCTGTGGGCAAAGTTTACGATCCACTTTTTTATAATTCCATAAAAAATAAAACAAAATGCAGCCATAGTATCTGTCATATCTTATCTTATTTTTTCTGTCATAGTACACTGTTGCTTTGTTGATGGGTTGTTGACAGCTATAATAATAATTTCTATTGTTTTAAGTGCCCTAATCCTCATTCTTACATGTCACAAACATGCACTCCCCCATGAACTGGTGACATTAATAGAGTTAAACAAGCATTTTACAACAATTCTATGTTAAGAGTGTTTAGAGAATCCAGCTAAGTACACTTAAAAACACAATAACAATGGTCTTGCACATGACTCATTACAACCCATCACAAATTATACAGCCTTATACATTGATGCTTCCTCTGCGGCTAAAAGGGCAGATACCTTTCACAATCTAAAATCTGCCTAATACACAACCAGCAGCAAAGTGCTGTGTATCCTGTGTAGCAATGAGAAAAAAACATTTTTCATGTATGTCATTATTAGAGAATTTATTTACGGTTTAAAATTTTTTCGGATGTCATGACTGCTCCTGTAAACTGAATATCTCTGGCTTATAGATCAGTGGTAAGACAAAACAATAGATTTAAACATGTCACTTTTAGCTCTGGTAAACTGATACACATTTTCACACCTTTCTGGCATTATAACAATGATTTGCAGTTTAATAATTCATCAAAACAATTATTAATTGCAGCTGAAAATGTAAGTACTATTCTCTAGAGCTCTGTTGTAAATAGAAGCTCCTTTAAGTCATGTATGACAGCATGTCGGAGCTGTATGACTTTGAGGTCCAAGATGATTTTCATCAAGGTGACTGTATATTCTGACTGTTTTTGTATAGTCTCACATTATAACACAAGATTATTCCACAATTGTCGTGAACAAGCAGTGATGAATTAGGTTGTTGTACATAATGCATTTCTTTTACCAGTAGAAACCATCAGCTGTGCACCTGATAATAATGTTGGAATTGTGAATAAATGTTACACTCCCTATAGTATATGATTCAATACATTTCTCTCATTTCTCTTTCATATTTTGTTAACTTGTCAACATACAGCATTAACATTGCACTTATTTGAAGTTAGACATTGCATCAGGATAGTTGTAATTTATTATTGCAATTGTACCACAAAGCCAACTTCATGTAAACACTGATCCAAACAAATTCCATATTTGTGACTTTTTCTTATTTTTACTCTGCATGTAAAGTTGTGCATATATATATATATATATATATATATATATAAAACTGAGTGTCTAACTACTCTAAAGACCCAGTGTTAATAGCACTCATATACATATGACATATTACTCAGTGTCCAGCCATAAGTATGTACATTTCACAATCAATAAAGATACATTTTAGATTGTAAGTCATGTTTTATTATTTGTGTTATTGCAGTAGCAAATCTTCCATGCTTACAGAGTATTCAGTGTTACTGAAGACTGGCTACAGAAAGTTTCCTAAGACAAATATATCACCACATTAACAACAAATGAAACTCACACAGATGAGAAACAAGGTAAAGTCAGGTTTGCTATTGGCACCAGTTCCTGCTTAGCCACTGTGAAAGCTCACAGTTAAATCCATGATGTGCACAAAATGCAAGGGAGGAGCTTCTGGGGAAATAGAAACTTAGCCCTGTACATGATAACAAGTGGTGTTTGTTTCCCAACCCCCACACATACCCCAAGTTTCCTCCCATCCTCTATATGTTGTATGCTCTAACCCAATAACAAGAGACTTGTCCCGCATAAGACTTTAAACTGCAAGTCACAACGCAGTCTGGGCAGGACAATGGGGTTGTGGATGATGCTTTTTCTGCATTTACACCTCGGTAATATTCCCGGGATTGAAGGTAGAGAAGGAAGAAGGGGATTTAAATGTTGAATATGTGAGATGAATGAATGTTGGTACAGGCAATGTTTGTTTTCATGAGCTTTATTGATGTTGTTTAGAGATATTCTATTTGTGTGTGTGTGTGTGTGTGAGAGAGAGAGAGAGATCAGCTCCCTGTCTTTTGTTTTTATACCTTTTGATATTTGTACATATATTGTGGCAAGGTCACGGTCATCCTGATCAACTTTGTAGTTGCTTACAGCACAGAATGAGGTTTGTATTAGTTTGTAGAGTTTGTATTACATAGGTTGTACTACCTACATGATGAAATACGACACACTAATGCTACAGAAACAGTGCAGGAAATGTTTCTGTAATTTGTTCTCTTGGTAGATTCATCAATGAGTAGCAATGCATATATATATATATATATATATATATATATATATATATATATATAAATAATAAAAGACCAAACAATAATTGAAAATAATAGTCTCACTGTTTCTTTGAATTAAAAAGGTGATATACATATTGTGTCCTCTACAGTGGTGTATGTTTCCCTGCCTGCACCTTCCAATGTCTCCATCTCTTCCTTCAACATGGAGCATACACTCAGCTTCCTTCCTGGTCCAGAGACCCCCTCCAACAGCCATTTCACTGTTGAAATCCTCCACCTCAGGTATTCAGTAAACAGACACCAGAAGCTTAGATAGAGAGGAAAGGGAGAGCAATTTGATAGATACAATGAGACAGACTCCAGACCATTATGTAGGACTTCCTGTTTGCACTTTATACCTAATGAGCTACTAGAAACCAAATTTGAAACACGTACAAATTTTTGGGTGTAGAGACGGTGATTGGCAATACAAATTCTGAATCAGAAATCAAAAGATTTTCTGTAATAATATTTTCAATTTCTTTTCTTAGTCCTAGAATGTTTTTAGAATAGAGAAGGACCAAAAATATGACTAAAAACAAAATAAAATCAATCTAAATGACAACTGTAAGTAATAATTCTTAAAATAGACAGAGAAAGACACACAGGTTATTATTGCAATGTTATTACATGCAATGTTAAGCCCAAAAACAACAGCTCTGGTGCACATGGTTGTCACAGGGTAGAAAATATCTCAACTAGAGCTTTAGCCAGTGGAAAGCCAGTGAGGGCTACTGTCATGTATTTTACTGAATAGGTGAAACCTTTAAATCGACTGGTGGCACTAATTAAAAAGTCAGGGGATCACCGATGTTACCCTCTAAGGGCCACACATGTCTTGATTGAATCAATCAAATAACTGATTGATAATTTCATTAATGATTATTCAATCTGGAACAAAGTGGTGGACTAGCTGACATTGCCAGGAACTGCATACCCCCTGCCGCCGTCTACTTTAAAGTAAAAATATCATACCCCATGTGCATCATTTGTATTTGTCTTACAAACAAATTTTGCCTGTGTTGCTACCACTAACCGCTTACACTCAGCAGGTACAGTAATCTTAATGAAGTAAATCCACAGAAATGTATGTGCAGGACTTATTGTGTGCTGGATAACTCTCCATCAACTGCTTTTACCAGCTGCTGGTAAGCATTTTCTATTTTGTGTAACAGTGTACTTGAGGCAAGATAACAAGTGTGAGTTAATATATCAGGATAACACACAGCCTACTGAGTTGCCTTTTTATTCAGCATGACCATGGTAAGGTTTTCTCTCTCCCTTCTCTACACTGACCTTCACATGCTGTGGTGAAAGTTTTTTCTTTAGGAGGACATTATTATTACTAGTTGCCTTGGGTTACCATTAGTTCACCCTCTTTCATCCCTCTATATTTTCTTTCACACTGGAGGAAAAAGGTGTGGAGACCAGTAGCTGGTTGTTTGGAGCTGACGGCTGGACAGACATGTAACCTAACCAGAGCATTCAGGGACCCATTTGCGCTCTATCAAGCCCGCATCCAGGCATTTACCCCCACCCAGACCTCCAACTGGACTTCATCTGGAGGGTTCCAGCCTCTATCAGACAGTGAGAGTCCACCAACACGCTAGAATATCTGTATCAATTATTAAAAAGTTACACACATTCCTCAGCTCTGGAGGCTGAAATGATTAGAACTGAATGATCTAAACCTCTTTTCGTAGGTTTTAGAAAGCAAGATATTTAAGATTCATATATACATCGAATATGCAGTGTACTTATGAATTTGCCATTAGTAAACATGGAGGTATCTCCTAATGGTGGCAACTTTTCTTCAGTTTTTTTTTTAATTACTGCAATCAGTCTCTTTCCAGTAGGATGAAAGTGGGTTATTTTCTCCCTGTAGCTGTGTTGGGGCCACCAGGTGTGTCTGTTTCTGGCTGTGGGAACTGTTTACTCCTGCTGGTTAGAGTTCCCACAAGAAAAGGCCTCCAGCAGCTGAAGAACTTCTACACAGGACTTGTCATTCATGTGCAACGGACCAGGGACAAGACACAGGTACGTGCCAGGCTTAAAGCTCCACTAATCCATAATTTCAAAGTGGACAAAATGACTGCGTGTAATGTAAAAGGGGTCAATCCTTTTCACCCACAGATAATTATCACGTAACTCTCCCGTCATCTCTGCAGAGCCTTTTAGTCGATTTTGGGATCATTGTTTTGGTTTTCCATATGATTTAAAATTATCCCTTAGTTAGGTTTTTTAAAGCTGGATCAGAGTGAAAGTCATGTATTTAACATGCACCTACTCAAAGATGCTGTGTTTAAGTTCTTCTATTTGCCATATGCAAAATAATTACAGTGACATCACAAAACCTAAATAAGAAATGAGATTTCATTGTTGGAGGGTACCTGAGATTTAAGAATTTCACTGGCAGCAGGTGCTTCCTGTAAAACAACAATGAAGAACTTAAATCTTGAAAATTGAGAAAAAGAGAATCTAAGACAAAGTTATCAATAGTGAATAGTGAAAAATAATAATATATGTAAAATAGAATAAATATAAAATATGAAATATACTCAGGTAGACTTTGGTACAGTAGTGTTAAAATGGATTAAAAAAAAGGTTGACAGGTTATGCAGTAATAGTTGTAAAGTACTGTAGTAGTTGTATGTGCTTGGTTAGAGCCAGTTATGTACAAGTAGGGACAGAACGTGCACAGGTATGCGCATAAATATATATGCTGTGATGGATACACAAATATGTACATATGCATATACACATACAATATACAGTTATACATATACACACAAACATATTCATCATATACACATATGTATATACACACAGAGATGTAAACAGATTAACAAAACCATTATACAGGTAAAGTGTCATAGTGGCACAAGTGGCTCAAGAGCTCAAGAGTTCAGCATTCTTATGGCCTATCCCTGAGCCTGACTGCTGCATCGGATGCTGTGGTACTGTCTGCAGTAGAGGCATTAAAACGCTCGTCACCAGCTCTTTACAAGCTACATATTTATATCATCTTTCATGGCACTATAAATACTAACTAAGGCCATGGGTCTTGGTGATCAGGTGTATTTGTTGTTTATTTTTTTAAGTGTCCATTGATTGCAGTGTTATGGATCTCTGCCCTGTAGAGTTCCAAATGGTGGTCTCACTGAGGGCTCTGTCCCCAAAATTCTGCAGGATGGTGTGGGGGGTGGTAAGCAGACACCCATCCAAAATAACAAGTTGAAGCTAGGGACTATTTTCAAAGTGCATGCCAAGAAATTTTTCTCAGTAGCTTTCTCAACTTTTTCCAAAGACACATAAGTCCAACTTATTATTGTCTGGACCTCCTCTTATTATATACACAACCTCCACTTCTTTAAGAATATGGGCTTAAATTTTGCCCTGTTCTATTTCCATCATTAAAACAGTCGGCCTTCTCTCTACGATGCACACCAGCTTGCCTCCAAAGCCCCTTCCTGCAGCGTCACTTGGTCTGATTTTTATCTTAGATTATCTGTCTCATGTTCTACTGTCAGGGCATAGTGAAAGTCCATCCATCCATCCATTTTCAACCGATTGATCCGGGACCGGGTCGTCGGAGGCAGCAGTCTGAGCAGAGATGCCCAGACTTCCCTCACCCCAGACACTTCCTCCAGCTCTTCTGGGGGGACCCCGAGGCGTTCCCAGGCCAGCCGAGAGACATAGTCTCTCCAGCGTGTCCTGGGTCTTCCCCGAGGCCTCCTCCCGGTGGGACATGCCTGGAACACCTCCCTAGGGAGGCGTCCAGGGGGCATCCGAAACAGATGCCCAAGCCACCTCAGCTGACTCCTCTCGATGTGAAGGAGCAGCGGCTCTACTCCGAGCTCCTCCCGAAAAGTGACCAAGCTTCTCACCCTATCTCTAAGGGAGCGTAGCCCCAGCCACCCTGCGGAGAAAACTCATTTCGGTGGCCGCTTGTATCCGTGATCTTGTCCTTTCGGTCATTACCCAAAGTTCATGACCATAGGTGAGGGTGGGAACGTAGATTGACCAGGTAAATCGAGAGCTTCGCCTTTCGACTCAGCTCCTTCTTCAGCCACGACGGTCCGGTACACCGACCGCCTGCATAACTGCGGACGCTGCACCAATCTGCCTGTCAATCTCACGCTCCATCTTTCCCTCACTCGTGAACAAGACCCCGAGATACTTGAACTCCTCCACTTGAGGCAGGACCTCTCCACCCACCTGGAGAGGGCATGCCACCCTTTTCCGGTCGAGAACCATGGCCTCGGATTTGGAGGTGCTGATTCTCATCCCAGCCGCTTCACACTCGGCTGCAAACCGCTCCAGTACATGCTGATGGTCCTGGCCTGAGGAAGCCATCAGGACAACATCATCTGTAAAAAGCAGAGATGAAATCCTGTGGTTCCCAAACCGGACTCCCTCCGGCCCCTGGCTACGCCTAGAAATCCTGTCCATAAAGATTATGAACAGGACCGGTGACAAAGGGCAACCCTGCCCGGAGTCCAACATACACTGGGAACAGGTCTGACTTTCTGCTGCAGGCAATGCGAACCAAGCTCCTGCTCCGGGTCGTACAGAGACCGAACAGCCCTTAGCAAAAGGCCCCCGGACCCCATACTCGTGGAGCACTCACCCACAGAATAATACCACGAGGGACACGGTCGAATGCCTTCTCCAGATCCACAAAGCACATGTGGACTGGTTGGGCAAACTCCCATAAACCCTCAAGCACCCTGTGGAGGGTATAGAGCTGGTTCAGTGTTCCACGACCAGGACGAAAACCGCATTGTTCCTCCTGAATCCAAGGGTCGACTATTGGCCGAATTCTCCTCTCCAGTACCCTGGCGTAGACCTTCCCGGGGAGGCTGAGAAGTGTGATCCCCTGTAGTTGGAACACACTCTCCGGTCCCCCTTTTTAAAAAGAGGGACCACTACCCCAGTTTGCCACTCCAGAGGCACTGTCCCCAACCTCCATGCAATGTTGCAGAGGCGTGTCAGCCAAGACAGCCCCACAACATCCAGAGACTTGAGGTACTCAGGGCATGGATCTCATCCACCCCCGGCGCCTTGCCACTGAGGAGCTTGCGAACTACCTCAGTGACTTCTGCTTGGGTGATGGACGAGTCCACCTCGGCCTCCGCTTCCTCATTGGAAGGCAAGTCGGTGGGATTGAGGAGATCCTCGAAGTATTTCTTCCACCGTCCGACAATGTCCCCTCAGTTTGAGGTCAACAGCTCCCCACCTGCACACTATAAACAGTGTTGGCAGAGTACTGCTTCCCCCTTCTGAGGCGCCGGACGGTTTGCCAGAATCTCTTCGAAGGCCGACCGATAGTCCTCCTCCATGGCCTCACCGAACTCCTCCCAGACCCGAGTTTTTGCCTCCAGGACCGTCCCAGGGCTGCGGCTTGCTTGGTCCTGCCGGTACCTGTCAACTGCGTCCAGGAGTCCCACAGGCCAACATGGTCTGATAGGACTCCTTCTTCAGCCTGACGGCATCCCTTACTTCCCGTCCGTGTCCACCACCAGAGACCTTGCGTCCACATCTTCGAACTGTCCGCGTCGACAATGGAGGCAGAGAACATGGTCCACTCGGACTCAATGTCCGTCCAGCCTCCCTCGGAATCTGTGAGAAGCTCTTCCGGAGGTGGGAGTTGAAGACCTCCCTGACAGAGGGCTCGGCCAGACGTTCCCAACAGACCCTCACAATACGCTTTGGGTCTGCCAGGTCTGTCCAACTTCCTCCTCTGCCAGCGGATCCAACTCACCACCAGGTGGTGATCGGTTGACAGCTCAGCCCCTCTCTTTACCCGAGTGTCCAAGACATATACGGCCGGAGATCAGATGAAACGACAACAAAGTTGCTGATCATCGATATCCGGCCTAGGGTGTCCTGGTGCCACGTGAACCCTTATGCTTCGAACATGGTGTTCGTTATGGACAAACTGTGACTAGCACAGAAGTCCAATAACAGAACACCACTCGGGTTTAGATCAGGGGAGGCCGTTCCTCCCAATCACGCCCCTCCAGGTATCACTGTTGTTGCCCATGTGAGCGTTGAAGTCCCCCAGTAGAACAACGGCTAGTCCCCAGTCAGGAGCACCATCAAGTACCCCTCCCAGGGACTCCAAGAAGGCCAGGTACTCTGTACTGCTGTTCGGCCCAGTAGGCACAAACAACAGCAAGAGACCTATTCCCCAACCCGAAGGCGCAGGGAAGCGACCCTCTCGTTCACCGGGGTGAACTCCAACACATGGCGGCTGAGCTGGGGAGCTATAAGCAAGCAAGCCACACCAGCCTCGCCGCCGCTCACCCTGGGCAACTCCAGAGTAGTGGAGGGTCCAGCCCCTCTCAAGGAGTTGGGTTCCAGAGCCCAAGCTATGCGTGGAGGTGAGCCCAACTGACCATCTCTAGCCGGTACCTCTCAACCTCCCGCACGAGCTCAGGCTCCTTCCCATCCCAGCGAGGTGACATTCCATGTCCCTATTGCCATAGAGTTTTGGTCCAGGGATTGGGTCGTCGAGGCCCCCCCTGCCACGACTGCTACTCCAAACCACATTGCACCGGCCCCTCACAGATCTTCCTGTGGGTGGTGAGCTTACTTACTGGAAGGCGGGCCCACGTCCGCATTTCCATTTCGGGCTGAGCCCGGCCGGGTCCCGTGGGGTGGGTCCAGGGTGGCGGCCTTTCCCGGTAATGCTAATCCGGGCGACGTAACGGTCCTTGCTTGGTCTTCTATTCATGATGGGCTTGTGAACTGCGCTCTTAGTCTGGCCCGTCACCTAGGACCTGTTTGCCATGGGAGACCCTACCAGGGGCATAGTGAAAGTCTAAGAAAATATTACTAAAAGTCATGTTTAAATAAGTTACCTACTTCTTCTCTAAAGTTACACAGCTTTACCTCACACTCTGTTTAGGTGTAGATGTGGTTCAAATACAAATTCTGCTTTATAATTAATTGTACATATTTTAAAAGAACACATTGCATTATGTTTTAGGTTTATGGATATAAATGGCAGAAAATTAAGTCAGTGGCTTTTGCCCAGAAGCCCTGTAGCACCCAACTCCTCTGAAAATACAAAATTATTGTGGATTTTGCACTTCTACTGAATTAGTAAAGAACCCACATATTAGGAGGGCTAATGTGGTGGGGGCCCAAATAGAACTTAAATGCAAACAAAATATGTAAGCATTACTTCTCTTGCAAGAATTCACATTTTGTGTAGTCTAATTAAAATATAGGTTCTTTATATGTGCTGTTTTAATAGATTAATGGTTTGATCCCTGTGCCATTTATCATCACAATATAGTTCACCTCATAAGACAATAGTAATTTTCTGCATGTTTGCATTTTTCTTTCAGATGATATGAAACTCAGAGCTGTGTAGAATACTGAGAAATCACAGAAAACCCACAGGACAGTGTTTTAGAAGACTCTTAAAAGACCATTTAGTCTGTAGGGGCTTAGAAGGCAACAGGTTCCCTCAGATGTCTGATGTTTGTAGAGTGTGTGGTTTAACACACGTCTTCTTCTCACCAGCTCATGTTTGCCTTGTTTGAGGAAATGCTTGACTTGATAAGAAGAAAAAGGAATTCATCTTCACATCTGTAATTCCAATCATCATTACCAAATTTCCCTCTGGGTATAAATAAAGGATTCTGATTCTGATTCTGATCTCACTCCACATTTCTCCCAGTATGCACACAGTCTACACGTGATAAATGTTGATCAGGCCAGACAGTAGAGCCCAAACCATTATTATAGAAATTTCAAAACATAAACTGTCTCAACAAGATCCCCCCTTGATTAGAAAAGTAGTTTTAAGTATGACATTCAGAAGACAGGGGCCATTTTCTTCAGCAATCAGTTGTATTACTAAAAAAACACTAAAATCAGTGGACACAGCAAATTTACAACTACTTTTTTCATATCAACAATTCAGTCTGTATATTGTTGTTTTACATTTCCTGTTCTTAACACCACATAAACGCTTTCTTGAGGAAAGTACAGTATATTCAACACAGGAAGTGATGCACATGACCTTTACCACAGTAACTGCATCTATTTCTTTGGAATTACAAGAAAAGGGCAGTTATGACAAACATTTCTTTGAAATGACAAGAAATTAGTAGTTTCTTGTAATTTCAAAAATAGGCCATTTGACAAGAATCTAACACATCCAATTCAACACAACCAATCACAACCAGGACAAGTATCCAACGGAGAGTCACTGGATTCTTTTGATTACCAGTATACCCCTGCGGTGTGCCAAGTAGGTGGCGTGTACACACAATTTAAAATGCATCTCAGTCGGTACATATGGTAGATGGCCTGCTCAGTTCAAGCTGCAAAAGCGGTGTGTACGTGTAGCAACGCCTCCTCCTGCCGGCAAATGTTTTCTGGTCCATCTGCCGACTGCCTTTTCATTTAAATAAACCACTGAAATCATGGGACAGGGATATGAAAAGCATAACAGGGTGCCTAAAATGTTTTCAGTTTTGTGTGTCACCACTAGGTGTGGTCTGTCTTAAGTGGGGAGTTTTATACAGTTATATGAATAGTCA
Source organism: Scortum barcoo (assembly GCA_023238725.1). Lineage (NCBI taxonomy): Eukaryota > Metazoa > Chordata > Actinopteri > Centrarchiformes > Terapontidae > Scortum > Scortum barcoo. The sequence goes on from CM041550.1 coordinate 26,818,923, forward strand.
TGCTGTTTAACAAATTGAAATTACATGAATGTAATTAAACTAAACTATTACAATTCCACTACAACTTGCTTAATGAACAATGAAAATAATCATTCTAACTTTTAAATAACAAATGATTTCTTCTCACTCATCACATACATTTGTATTCCCTAAATCACTTGATTTGTGTGTTTCAGTTCAGACTAAGTCTGCCTTTCAAAGAAGAGAACTTGATCACTTACCTGCAGCCAGGCATGGAGTACTGTGTGACTGTCTCTGTAACATCGATCTTCAACTCCAAAAGTGTCTCCAGTAATCCTTGCTGTGCCTTCACCAGCGCTCCTCTGCCCAGCTGCACATGTATGTCACTGGTTCGCTGTAATAATTAGCATCATTAAATAAAATAGAAAGATAATGGTAATTGAAACATGTAATTGTCTTTTGTGTGGTCAACTTGAATCTATTTATTTTAGGGATGAGACACAGTCATTAAGATATTGTTCACCATTTTTCCACTAGCTTTCCTCATCTGAAGACCTTTAATGCATTACATGCACCTTATTGTGAAAATGTAATGGCATTTTTACATTATAGCGTCCATGTCTGAATAAGTATGGCAGCCTATCACTACCACCATAAAAAAAGAAATCTGGTCAGTTGTAACGAGATCCAACAACATCCATCCATCCATCTTCCTCCATTTATCTGGGACTGGGTCGCAGACGCGGCCATCTGAGCAGAGACGCCCAGACTTCCCTCACCCCAGACACTTCCTCCAGCTCTTCCGGGGGGATTCCCAGGCCATCCGAGAGACATAGTCTCTCCAGCATGTCCTGGGTCTTCCCCTGGGGCCTCCTCCTGAGGGAAATGCCTGGAACACCTCCCCAGGGAGGCATCCAGGGGGTATCCGAAACAGATGCCCGAGCTACCTCAGATGACTCCTCTCAATGCGAAGGAGCAGCCACTCTACTCTGAGCTCCCCCCGAGTGACTGAGCTTCTCATCCCTATCTCTAAGGGAGCATCCAGCCACCCTGCATGGAGGAAACTCATTTTGGCCGCTTGTATCCGCTACGATCTTGTCCTTTCGGTCATTACCCAAAGTTCATGACCATAGGTGAGAGTGGGAGCATAGATTAACTGGTAAATTGAGAGCTTTGCCTTTCGACTTAGCTCCTTCTTCACCACGACGGTCCAGCACCGTACACCGACCGCATAACTGCGGAGGCTGCACCAATCCGCCTGTCAATCTCACGCTCCATCTTTCCCCACTCTTGAACAAGACCCCGAGATACTTCAACTCCTCCACTTGAGGCGGGGCCTCTCCACCAACCCGGAGAGGGCACGCCACCCTTTTCCGGTCGAGAACCATGGCCTCGGAATGTCCTGGCTTGATGAAGCCAACAGGACAACATCATCTACAAAAAGCAGAGATGAAATCCTGTGGTTCCCAACCTGAACTACCTCAGTGACTTCAGCTTGGGTGATGGAGATGGAGTCCACCTCAGAGTCCTCAGCCTCCGCTTCCTCAGTGGAAGGCGTGTCGGTGGGATTGAGGAGATCCTCAAAGTATTCCTTCCACCGTCCGACAATATCCCCAGTTGAGGTCAACAGCTCCCCACCCGCACTGTAAACAGTGTTGGCAGAAGTACTGCTTCCCCCTTCTGAGGCGCCAGACGGTTTGCCAGAATCTCTTCGAGGCCGACCGATAGTCCTCCTCCATGGCCTCACCGAACTCCTTCCCAGACCCGAGTTTTTGCCTCCAGGACCATCCGGGCTGCATGCTTGCTTTGCTTTGCCTTGCCGGTACCTGTCAACTGCGTCCAGGAGTCCCACAGGCCAACATGGTCCGATAGGACTCCTTCTTCAGCCTGACGGCATCCCTTACTTCCAGTGTCCACCAGCCGGGTTCGGGGGTTGCCGCCACGACAGGCACCAGAGACCTTGACGTCCACAGCTTTGAACTGCCGCATTGACAATGGAGGCAGAGAACATGGTCCACTCCAACTCAATGTCCCCAGCCTCCCTCGGAATCTGGGAGAAGTTTTCTCGGAGGTGGGAGCTGAAGACCTCCCTGACAGAGGGCTCAGCCAGACATTCCCAACAGACCCTCACAATATGTTTGGGTCTGCCAGCCAGTCTGTCCAACTTCCTCCTTCACCAGCCAGCGGATTCCAACTCACCACCAGGTGGTGATCAGTTGACAGTTTCAGCCCTCTCTGTCTTCACCCGTGAGTGTCCAAGACATACGGCCGAAGATCAGATGAAACTAACAACAAAGTCAATCATCGACCTCCGACCTAGGGTGTCCTGGTGCCACGTGCACTGATGGACACCCTGTATGCTCAACATGGTGTTCGTTCGTTATGGACAAACCGTGATTAGCACAGAAGTCCAATAACACACCGCTCGGGTTCAGATTAGGGAGGCCGTTCCTCCCAGTCACGCCCCTCCAGGTATCACTGTCGTTGCCCACATGAGCACTGAAGTCCCCCAGTAGAACAAGTCACTAGTCGGAGCACTATCAAGTACCCATCCCAGGGACTCCGAGAAGGCCGGGTACTCTGACCGACTCATCTCTTGTCGGTCTCAACCTCCCGCACAAGCTCAAGCTCCTTCCCCAACCAGCGAGGTGACATTCTATGTCCCTATGGCCAGAGTTTGGGTCAAGGGATTGGGTCAATCGAGGCCCCCCGGCCACAACTGCTACCCAAACCACACTGCACCGGCCCCTCATGGACCTTCCTGCAGGTGGTGAGCCTACTGGAAGGCAGGCCCACGTCGCCATTTCGGGCTGAGCCCAGGCCAGGTCCCTTTAAGGGCAAAGACCCAGCCACCAGGCGTTCGCCTGCAAGCCCCAAACCCCAGGCCTGGCTCCAGGGTGGGGCCCCTCAAGTAACACCCAATCCAGGCAACATAACGGTCCTTGGTGTTCTAGAATCTATGATGAGCTTGTGAACTGCTCTTAGTCTGGCCTGTCACACCTAGGACCTGTTTGCCATGGGACACCCTACCAGGGGCGTAATGCCCCTGACAGTATAGTTCCTAGGATCATTTGGGCATACAAACCCCTCCACCACGGTAAGGTGGTGGTTCAAGGAGGGGTAACAAGAACATATTTATGTTAAACGATATTTGAACTGGATTTAGGACATTCTTTTTCTTATTATTATTAGAGACCATATTCAGTTTTAACAAGAAACTTTCTTGTCACAGGAGTATACAAAGTTAGTGTGTTATTAGAAGTAAATGATTTTGTGCAATAATGTTTCACAATCAACATAAAACGACAACCTAGTGTCAGTGTAATTAAGTCTGAGTAGTGTCTGAAACAAATTTACAGGGAATAAGTATAAATTAATTAATTTATAATTAAAGGTAGTCAGGTTAATGTAAAAGGCACAGAAGCGCATACATACATACAGACTGTATTAAATTTGTTTCTAGTTCTGCCTTCTAAGAACAATGGCAAAAATTTGAAGTGAATGAGTTTTAAGACACAATTGTAAAGGATGACATCTATAAGAAAATGTATTGGAGGATCTGGATGTCTAGACTAATGATACAAAGGATTATGACTTTAAAACAAAACTTAACTTAAATAATTCCTACCATAGCTTGCCTGCTGTCATTCTGACCAGAGCTCTAATCAGTTATAGAGTGAAAACACATGTGTGGGTGTGCAGATGGTCAAGTTAGGTTTGAAAATTGAAGGACAACTAAATTTCCAGTTATTGTAATGGGATTTATGGTGTTCTGAGAATTGTATATTGCAAACAGCAAAAGCTATCAAATCTGATATATGTTGTTGTCCTCTTATTCCACAGTGTATGTGGTCTTTGGCCTGCTGGGTGCATTCTGTGTACTGGGGTTTCTCCTCATAGGACTGGGTGTCTACAGTGGTCAGCTGAGCCTCAACTTACTAAGACAGCGCCTACCCAGAACTGTGGTATCAGATCCATGTGATGTGTGGTGGAATTTTAATGTATAAATTGTTCATTTTCATCTTCAGTTTTAAAAAAGTTTATGTGTACACTCACTTCATGTGTGTCCATTGTGAGGATGCTAATTAATTTTATTAGTTTGTTTGATTATTTGGGACATAACTGAGCTAATTAAGATCACATTTTGATTATTATAAACTACTGATGAAGTGATTTGTAGAAGAATAAATTAGTCAATCAACAGAATATCTTTCAGTAACATTTTAATATTCAGAAGTTTAAGTCAATGATCATTTTAATAGACGCCTCCATCTGCTGCTGCCATTGCTAAAAATGTAAACAATTCACTAGTTCTCTTTTCTCCAGTATGAGGATTCCTGATCTTCTGTTCAATATTACTATACTATTAAATTAAATATATTTTGGTTTTGAACTTGTAATGGAAATCTGCCCTTACTATGTATTTCTTATTATATAATCATATATAATAGTCCTCTCATATGATGATTCACTTTCTCTTGATGCACATTAAACTGACCAGACCTAAATTCCTTTAGGGAACAGGCATCTGACTTTAATAAAAGATAAAACTCTGACTGATAGTACACTTCTGACCTGCCATAAAAGAGAGACCTCGGACTGATAACGGTCATCACACTGTTAGGAACACGCTATCACCGAGTGGCTCCAACCGGTTTTAAATCTTAACTACAATGTTCTGATTAACTGTCTGTCTGCCACATTCCTTTTACGCACGAAGACGATGTAACCCTGAAACCCTAAGACTTCACACCCCTTCCCTTCACTTCCCTACCTTCCTTTTGTTTGTATCTCATTATAAATATCTGTGCTTTTCCTGTTATCACTTGTGAGTCCTCATCCAGCTGAGCACGCACTCGGTTGTTTGTTTGACAGCTCACCTTCTTGCAAGAATACATTAAAATATAAAAGACACTCTGGTCGGATCAATTCTCTTTATTTCCAGTACAAAATATATTTTTTCCACAACAAACTCTTGGACAGACAAAACAAACAATTGAAGACATTACCTTAAAGCATAAGGTTTGTGATATTCTATATTTCTCTTCTTGTTAACAGATCCCACAAAAGAACTAAAGTTAAAAGTATTTGTGAGGTGTTTTTAAAAGCTACAATATATGTCTTCAGTAAGGAGCAGTAGGACAAAAGTTTCCAGCCTATTTCACCTCTGCATCACATGAATCATTGATATGTGTAGCTGAGTGTAGTCAGACAGTTTTAAGAGGGAGCGCCAATCAGAATTATCATTTCAGTTATCTGTTCATTGATAGGGATTATTACCTTAGTTTGGGAACCATAGTGTCAATCAGAATTTCAGTTATTTGTCTATTGATATAATTTCACATTCAGCCTAACAATACCAATAAATACTCTTGGTGATCAGTCAAGAGTGGCTAGACTTAGAGACTTAGACTTAGACTTAACTTTATTGATCCCTTTGGGATGACTCCCTCAGGGAAATTTAAATTTCCAGCAGCACATAAGAAAAGCAGCACACAGATAGAAAGAGCAGCACACAGATAAAAAATAAACAGTAAACACTTAGCTTAATATACAAAATATATAAAAATATAAAAGAAATACAAAATATAAAAGAAATACAAAATATAAAAGAATAAGAATTAACTAATATAAATAAATATAAAAACTGAATATGGCTTTGTATCAAATATAGGTTAAAATTATTGCACTATAGATGAGAATGAGGTTATTACACCATAGAATGATATATAACATATAATATAACCCGTATATAACCCACAAATTAAGTTTGGGAAAAAATCAACCTGAACTCAGGTAATGAATCATAGTAGTAATTAAGGCATCATATGCATAAAGTGACTGATAATTAAGTTATAAGATAAGATAATCCTTTATTGATCCCACAGGTGGGGAAATTTCATTGTTACAGCAGCTCAAACACAATGTAAAAGAGACATTAAATAATAGAGACAAAATAAACACAAAGTTGTTACTTCTAAGGCATTTGTGGTCCAATTCATGAATTTTTGCTAATTGTACCACATTAATCCATCTACTTTTGCAACCATATATTGGGCATTGATAGCATGTCCAAACCAGGGTATTAAACCTACTATTTGCCCTGAAATTATCCACAGTGCACTGACTGGGAAGTGTTCAAGGAGGGCACAGATCTGGATGGATACACGTCATCGGTTCTGTCCTATCTCTAAAGTTCTGTACTGATGCTGTTCTACCCACAAAGACCATCAAGGTTTTCCCAAATCAAAAACCATGGCTGGACAGCACAGTGAAGCCCCTACTCAAAGCCTGTGACGCTGCCTACAGGTCAGGTGACAAGCTGGCCTATAGCATTGCCCGAAAAGAACTGAAAAAAGGCATTAAGCTAGCAAAAAGCAGCAGTTATAAACGATATAGCATTGAGGAGCATTTTGAAAAACAACAACCTACATAGTATGTGGAGAGGCATCAAGACAATAATGGACTATAAGCCACGATTCCACTCTCCCTGACACCCTGGAACACATTCTATGCTCGCTTTGACACAACCTGGCAGCAGAGAGAGTGTTCACCTTCCCCGGCTGGAAGAACAGCATCAGCCTCTAGTCCTTGCAGCTGCACCAAGTGAGCTCTTCCATGAAAAGAATCAACATCAGGAAAGCTGAAGGACCAGATAAGGTGTCTGGTCGCACTTCTGAAATTGTGTGCAGACCAAATGGCAGGAGTTTTTCTGGACATTTTCAATCTGTCCCTGCAGCTTGCTACAGTCCCTGTCAGCCTTAAAACCTCCATCATTGTGCCTGTGCCTAAAAAATCTGCTGTCACCTTGCCTAAATGACTACCGCCCTGTCGCTCTAACTCCGGTCATCATGAAGTGCTTTGAGAGGATCATCCTAAAGCACATCAAAGACATCATCCCTGCTGGTCTGGATCAATATCAGTTTGCATACAGGGAGAACAGTCTCAATTGCACTTCACACAACCCTGACCCATCTGCAGCTTCCTAACACCTACATGAGGATGCTTATTTGTGGACTTCAGTTCAGCCTTCAACACAGTGATCCCGGACAAGCTGATACTGAAGCTCCACAACCTGGGACTGCCCTCATCGCTGTGCCATTGGATCAGAGACTTCCTCACCAACAGGCCTCAGGTGGTGAGAATCGGGGACAACACATCCTCTACACTGGTCCTGAGCACAGGCACACCACAGGGCTGCGTGCTCAGTCCCAGCCCTCTTCACTCTCTTCACCTGTGCCATCCACTCCACAAACACCATCGTAAAGTTTGCAGACGACACCACCATAGTGGGCCTTATATTGGACAATGATGAGGCCCACTACAGAGAGGAGATCCAGCACCTTACTCAGTGATGCTCAAACAACAACCTTGTTCTGAACACCAGCAAAATCCAAGGAGGTCATAGTGAACTACAGGAGGTCCAGGAGGACAGAGCACGCTCCTCTCCTCATCCAAGGGGCAACAGTTGAGCAAAAACTATCCATCCATTTTCTAAACCTGCTTATCCTGAGCACACAGCTCTTGCGATGCCTCTTCCGTCTCTTTGGCAACAGAGGGGGGATCATGAAAGGCTCGGCAGTCCGTCCGCTGAATCTCTGGTGGCACAAAATCCAGCCCCAGAAACACTCATGCAGGTGCGCACTCTCCCCAATCTCCAACAGTCCAGTCCCACTGCACACAACTGCTGTGTGAAAGATCACCAAAAACACAAACAAAAAAAAAAAAGCCGCTGCGTGTACATGCGCCATGGTTGCCAAGCAACAATATTAATAATATTAGCATTCTTTAATTTACTGGCTGGGTTTTATACTTTTTTTCTTAACACCTGCAGTTCTCTGCTCCGCTGTCCCTGACCACGTGTGTGCATTTCTGCAAGAGAGAGTGGAAGAGTGTGACTAAATGTGCACGCAGTGCAGTAAGCACTGAAACATGCACATAGATTAAATAAATAATATTACATGAACAGTGATCATATGGATGAGGGGGGGTTAGTTTGTGATGAACGAAGATTGAAGTGGAGATGCTGAGGCAACAGTGGTCCGTATACGTTCAGGCAATTAGTTTTTTCGTTTTAAACCAAAATAAAAAAAACAGAAGTACCATCGTTTTCCCGTTTTTTCATTTACGAAAAAAATGGGAAAACCCAGCTATTTTTCCTTTCCTATTTCCAGAATCCAAAAATGAAAAACAAGAAAACCAAATTTAAAAAATGCTCCGTTTTTTGGATTTTTGCATTACTTTTATTATTTTTCCTTCAGAATTGAAAGACGAAGACAGGTAGACAGGTGACACATGTTAAAATTGGCTTTTACTCTGTTCACTTTAGATTTGTACTTTGTCACTGAACTCATGTAACTTTTTTGTTGTTTTCATTTAATTACAACAGTGTGAACTTCAACTTGATAAGCAAATTCCTCTTTAATCTGTCGGTTAGGTTTGTTGTATTAGATACACGCCTCAAGGACAACACACACTCATGTTTCATACCACATTTCAGTAAGTTAGCGTGAGCAGTGGTTGGCTTGTTCACGTCAGAGATAACTGGCCAATGAGACTGAGGGCATGTGTAAGTCCAACCTCTGTACGGGGCAGTCCCAGCCCAAGAAGATAACTGTGAATCAAGGCTCCATCTAAGATAAGATCCTTTATTGATCCCACGGTGGGGAAATTTCACTGTTACAGCAGCTCAAACACAATGTAAAAGAGACATTAAATAATAGAGACAAAATAAACACAAAGACACAAAAAACTGTATGTACAATAAATAGTAAATAATAATAATACAGAAAAAGAAAGAAACAGTATTTATATACACAGCCTCACCCAGTTAGATGTGCAGTGGTGAGGTGTTATTGCACAGGTGAATATGGATATATAGCAGATATGAATTAACCAGTATAAGTAAATGAGTGGAATGAAAAAAGACCATAAAGTGCATAGCTAGGACATCAGTAAACATCAGTGCAATGATGAAACATCAGTAAACATCAGTCCTACTATGATATGAAAATGTTTTTTGCAATAACAGAATTATAGTGCAGCATTAAACAGTCTGATGGTGTTTGGTATGAAGGACCTGCAGAAGCGCTCCTTCCTACACCTTGGGTGTCTGAGTCTGTTACTGAAGGAGCTGCTTAAGGCCCCCACACAGTCTGATGCAGAGGGTAGGGAGGTGTTGTCCATGATAGTGGACAGTTTGGCCAGAGCCCTCCTCTCCCTTCCCCTCACCTCGCTTTTATTTTGTCATATTTACTCTGACTTCCGGGTCACCTGTCTACCTGTCTACCTGTCTTCGTCTTTCAATTCTGAAGGAAAAATAACAAAATGTCATGTCTCGTTGTTTGTGTTAAGTTTCATGTCTGTCATGTTTCCGTTTCCTGTTCTGCCGTGTCTGTTTCATTTTGAAAGTCTAACCTTCCCTTAACTTCCTGCCATTGTGTGTTTCCCGCCTGTGTGATTGTCTGCCCCACCCTGATTGTTTCCACTTGTTTCCTGTTTCCCATTACCTCATGTGTATAATATTGTCTGTGTTTCCCCTGTTTTGTTGCCAGATTGTAGCCTATGATCAAGCCTTCATGTCATGCTCTTGCTTTGCTACTCAACAAACCAGATTGTAAGAACTCTTTATTTCATATTAAAATCTCTAAAAAGTCTGCCTGTTCTCTGTGTCCTGTATTTGGGTCTACCTGTTTGTCTACCAGTGTTTTTTGGGCTTCCCAAATCATGACATTTGGTATTTCTTAACATACACATGTGACCTAAACCTGATTCTACTTTAACAACTTTGGTTGAAGTATACAACTGCACACACCAAGTTACAGAAACCATGACAAAATACCTGAAATATGCACCAGAGAGGATGGGCAGTTTTGGCTATAAGAAATGAAGACACTGGACCCACACTGAGTATAAATTGATCTCATTCAACTTAAACACAGTTATTTTGATAAGTTTAAATTTGTGTATAAGGTAGAGATAGTAGTATTACAAGTTACACACAGCAAGTTGCAAACATATAATCAAAACTATTAATAAATGTTGAAATGCCACTTGGAATAGTCCCCAATATGGATCACAATCCAAAACATAGGATCCTACTGTAATGGAAATTCCACCCTCACTTATTATGTTTTCTTTATAAATTGCCTTTATACTATGTTAGACTAACCAAGACCTAAATTCCTTTAAAAGACAAACCTCTGACCGACAATACACTTCTGACCTGCTCTGACTGATAACGGTCATAACACTACGGAAGACATGCTATTGCAGACCAGTGGACCAGTTTTAAACACTATAACCTTCATTTGGAGCAATTAATGTTGAAGACGCCTATAAAAAAAAGAAATAACACTTTATTTTACCTGGGAATTTTAATATACAGTAATATCTGTTTGGTAAAAGAATTACCACTTATATCAGATATGTTTGTTTGATAAGAAAAACTGTTGTGCATATTGTTAAATAAGAAGTAAACCACTTATATGAACATTTAGCTGTAAGAGGAAAGGCAAACATCAATATCAGGAGAAACACCAAACTAACATGTTTGTCTGGAAACCTAACAAAGATATTTTTAACAACTTTCAGACAAAACTAACCATTAGTCTTTGCATTGGATAACATTAGCTCACTTCAGCATCACAGTAACATAAGAATCACCATGGCTGTTACTGTAATTACTGAGATCTTTACTTTGTGATTGATTGATTTAAAGAAAATCAAACGTAAAACGCAAAAGTAGCATAAATGTGTCAAACTTGCCAGCAGTTTGAATCTTTCAGCTCTCTCCACCTCTCAAAGGCTCTGGTGTCTCCTCTTGTTTTATCTTAAGCGTGGTCAACTACTTCTTTCTACTTCTGCTTCTTTCTTTTAGCTTCTTTTCTTCACTGGACAGCTTCTGTCTCCTTCTCTTTTAAGTATAAGCAGTAGTTGTCCGAGGGGTGCTCAGTTTTCTCTCTGCTGCTACTTGTTGTGGAAACAAAAACTCTTGATGCTTCTGAAGTAACATGGAAAAGTTTGAGATTGACCGTGAAAGTGCATGCGGGGTGCCGGTAGGGTGTGCACGAACAGTGATTGATTGTGTCAGACACCCCTTCTGCTCTGATTGGTTGTTTTGAACAAGGCGTGGTGGATTCTGGCAAATGGCATTAGGAGCGGTAGGTGGGACCAGAGGAGATTAGATGATTTGTCTCATGTAGTACTGTCAGGAGAGTTTTAGTGAATATGAATAAAAGTGATTTCTAAATAAGTTACCTACTGCATCTTTAATAGGAACTCTGGTGTTACAAATAATACTTGAGATGAATGGCTCTGTTCTACTCAGGTGTCCCAGTAAGACATGGCATTGTGACAGTGAGTCAGCACAAGCAATAGTTAACTTGACTTCACGGCAGTTGATACCAGCTCTCCTACGTGCTTGCTGGCCTTGACTTACTGTATGTACTTAATTGCAGCCCGTACACTGAGAAATACAAAATATACCAAATGATTTCTGCTGTCCCGTAACCCCAAACTTTGTTCAGACCAACTGACAAGTAAAAAAGACTTTAGTGAAGAAAATATTTTAAAAAATTTATTTTAATGTCCAGAATAGTTGTAATTAACACATTTATCCTCTGTGGCATTTTCCTGAAACAATTTTCTGTCACTTGTATTGTAGGAGTTTTGTACAATTTTGTCAATACAATATTTTATACAATATATTTTAATTTTGTTGCTACTTTATAGTGTTACTTTAAATTAAATTTGTGTGGTGCCATTCTGTTGCGCTGTGATTAGTAGTAGTATGTTTATCTTTAAAATTGAAATTGCTAGGAACGTAAAAGACTATAAGATGGTTATTTTAATATTTGCAGTTGATATTGATATGAGTACTGCAGACCGTAAAGGCAAAGTAGAGCTATTCTGAAGTGTGTGTCTGCGTGTTTGCGGGCACACGTCATGCCACCTGCATAAACAGGTGACGTACTAGGCATCTGCTCGTATTGGTAGTTTGCGTTATATACTGTAAAAAGTATATTCACATAGTAACAATACAGTCATCACTATGGGGTCAGTAAAAGCTTTACAGCCCATCGCTTCATATTTTGAGAGGATAATTGGTAAATCCCCGAATGTGTCCTGATCGCGACACGTGAAAGGTACAACTGCAAGCTCTCTCGAAATACTGGATTCATTTAGAGGTTAAGACTAATTCCTTGACTGATATTTTTTGCAGCGGTCACCAGTAGACTGACTAAAAGCTCCGCACGTTTCAGTGCAAGAAGTTTCGTTTCCGCGGACTTCCCCGCCTCTTGTGAGCGAACGCTACCAGGAAATACACCCTCTATCTATCACAGAGACACATACACACTACGCAGCTGAGCTACCTTATAAATCGACAGAAGAGCCTTTCGGACAATATGTCAGCTTCTATTTGTGCCTTTATCCTGTCGATTTCAGCACTGTGCGGATCTAGAGGTAATATGGTTTCGCTGTGTAAGTTGGTTGTCTTAGTTAATCATTGAGTGTGCGCAGGTTACAGTTACAGTTACAACTGGAGTGTAGGAAGAATCCTAGATTTTTTTAACGACTCCAGCCATGTGTAAATATTCAGTTATTTATATTCAGTCATTTGGAATCATACTTTGACTGAATTTACATTGGTGGAAATATGTATAGAAATAGATAATAAGCTGGTAAAAGATACAAGTTTTTAACTAAATTATTCACAAACATCACTTGATAAAAGACAAAAAACCAAGACAATGATGATCATAAAGACAGTAAATGTAGTTCATATGGGTTATTTAGTAGAAAACCCTCAAGTACAGTTGCTAATATCATGATATTGGTTTTGATATCATAAATAATGTACTCTCATTTACTCTCCTCTCCATTCTTGAGTGCATCCAAGTTTGTGTCCTATTATATTTAAATTTGGTCTCTGCAGTGGTATTAGGAGTCATCAGCACACCCACAAATGTTCGCTTGATGTCCTACAACATGAATCTGATGCTGATGTGGGATGTACCTGAAGGGGCAGCCAGTGGCCTGGTCTACACAGCTGAGTACAAGTGAGTTAAAATGAATCTCAGGACCAATAAACTCTCTCTCCTTTATAAGCATGTATTCCTTTGTTGGTTATTGCTGTGCAACCATCAAAGCCTGTTTATGGTTAAGCTAGAGTTTTGTTAGCAATTATTTCATTCATCAAATGGTCTATAAAATGTCAGAAAATAATGAAAAATGCCAATCACAATTTCTCTATGATATTGTGGTTTTCAAGTAGCTTATTTTGTCTAACCTTAAACACAGTTTAATATCATACAAGACAAAGAAAATCAACAGATATAACTTGAAAAGCTTGGACCATAGAATTTTGTGTCTCTCAGCAGCTTTCCCAGTGCTGGAGAACTATCCAGGGATGTGGGCCAGAATTTATTAGTCATAAAATTATTCATTTATCTGCCATTCTGATCTGTTGTTACATGTCATGGATGTCAGCAAATTTATGTTGACTTTAAATTCTTTGCTGTGTATTTGGATTGGGAGCACTAGCTATAGAGCCCCACTTATCTTGTAACCCTCAAACTAATCGTGACCAGTGAGACCTTCCTCTTATCAGCAACAAAAGTAGCCACTGGTTTTCTGGCCCACAATTTCAGTTTCATTAACCTTGTTTTTAGAAAGGAAAAAGCTCTGATAAAATGACTATATGGACAAGATATTTTACAAGTTGGTCCCACTGTATTCTACCTGCACACCATCAAACAGCATACAGACAAAGGTGGAATTAGTGGAGACCACAACAGAGCTAAGAGTGACTTCCATCCACTGAGGTGATAATATGGAATAAAGTGGTTATGTTTACAACTTCACCAATGCAGCTAAAAACATTACAGGCAGAAATTCTCAGATGTATTTATAATTTTGAAATGTATATATTTCCACGTAGACACGGGCACTCACATACAGATACACACATACACTTGCACTCTCTTGCTGTCAGGCCCACAGAGAGAGTTTCCTCACTACTTTTTACTTCTTTTTGAAATAGAAACTGAAGTCACCTCTGGAAAGTCTATATTACCACGTTTTGTCCACAGAACCTCAGTGACAGCCTACAGAGTGGGCTGTATGAACATCTCTCTTCTTGAGTGTGACTTCACCTGTCTCAACATCTCCATCAGTGAATACGGAATGTATACAGGCAGAGTGCGGGCACAGCTGGGGGCACAGAGCTCTGCCTGGGTGGAAAGTCACCAGATTACCTTGGACAAAGATAGTAAGTAGTAACTCTGTGTTTCATGGCTTTTTGCTTTAAAACACAACACATTTGTTAAGTTTTATTAAAAAACTGCACTTTGACGTAAATCAGCAAATATAGGTGATCTTCTTTTGAAAACTTACACTGTAATAAATTATTTTAAGATGGATGGATGTCCCTAAAACTCTCTCCAGTCTAAAAGACCCCCTGTTCTAAAGTCCATATATTAGATGTGTTAGATGTGCCATCTCCTCCTCAAGACATGGCATAAGATTTTTGTCCAGTCTTAGCAAGAAAAAGCCTTAAGCCTAGATTGTGCTACTAGTGTAAATATTAGGTCAGACTTAGAACAGCAAGTTAAGACAGATTTAAGACTAGGCATACACCCTGTTGATATAATCCACTCCAGTGGCCTAAGGTTTACTGGCTTTAATGCCATTAAAAAAAAGAAATCAACAAATCAACTTGCCTGTGTCATCTTTGTACCGTTGCAAAAAAAAAAAAAAAAAAAAAAGTTTTGTAGTATGTGTGAAAGGAATCTGAGAGGTAGTTAGAGAAAAAAAGTTTCAGGGGACCTGGATGTCTTATGTAGTTGCATTAGGTGCACTTCGAATGGAATACTGTACAATAGGCAATGCATGAGGCCATTTCAAGATTGTCATTGTAGTTTTGGTTAATCTCTCTGATAGTAGTGTTCATGCTTACAATCTGGCCTGAGCTCTGTGGATGATAAGGTACAGTGGTGTGAAAAAGTCTGCCCCCTTCCTGATTTCTTATTTCTTTGCATGTTTGTCACACTTAAATGTTTCAGATCATCAAACAAATTTAAATATTAGTCAAAGACAACACAAGTAAACACAAAATGCAGTTTTTAAATGAAGGTTCTTATTAAGTTAAGGGAGAAAAAAAAATCCAAACCTACATGGCACTGTGTGAAAAAGTGATTGCCCCTTCTAAACCTAATAACTGGTTGGGCCACCCTTAGCAGCAACAACTGCAATCAAGCGTTTGCGATAACTTGCAACCGCCTTTTTAAGGTCATGCTACAGCATCTCAATAGGATTCAGGTCAGGACTTTGACTAGGCCACTCCAAAGTCTTCATTTTGTTTCTCTTCAGCCATTCAGAGGTGGACTTGCTGGTGTGTTTTGGATCATTGTCCTGCTACAGAACCCAAGTTCGTTTCAGCTTTAGGTCACGAACAGACAGATGGCCGGACATTCTCCTTCAGGATTTTTTTGGTAGACAGCAGAATTCATGGTTCCATTTATCACAGCAAGTCTTCCAGGTCCTGAAGCAGCAAAACAGCCCCAGACCATCACACTACCACCACCATATTTTACTGTTGGTATGATGTTCTTTTTCTGAAATGTGGTGTTACTTTTACGCCAGATGTAATGGGACACACACCTTCCAAAAAGTTCAACTTTTGTCTTGTCAGTCCACAGAGTATTTTCCCAAAAGGTCTTGGGGATCATCAAGATGTTTTCTGGCAAAATTGAGACGAAGCCTTAATGTTCTTTTTGCTCAGCAGTGGTTTTCGTCTTGGAACTCTGCCATGCAGGCCATTTTTGCCCAGTCTCTTTCTTATGTTGGAGTCATGAACACTGACCTTAACTGAGGCAAGTGAGGCCTGCAGTTCTTTGGATGTTGTTGTGGGGTCTTTTGTGACCTCTTGGATGAGTCGTCACTGCACTCTTGGGGTAATTTTGGTCGGCCGGCCACTCCTGGGAAGGTACTGTTCCATGTTTTTGCCATTTGTGGATAATGGCTCTCACTGTGGTTTGCTGCTGGAGTCCCAAAGCTTTTAGAAATGGCTTTATAACCTTTTCCAGACTGATAGATCTCAATTACTTTCTTTCTCATTTGTTCCTGAATTTCTTTGGATCTCTGCATGATGTCTAGCTTTTGAGGATCTTTTGGTCTACTTCACTTTGTCAGGCAGGTCCTATTTAAGTGATTTCTTGATTGAGAACAGGTGTGGCAGTAATCAGGCCTGGGTGTGGCTAGAGAAATTGAACTCAGGTGTGATAAACCACAGTTATGTTTTAACAACATTGGATTGGATTTTTTTTCTCCCTTAATAAAAACCTTCATTTAAAAACTGCATTTTGTGTTTACTTGTGTTGTCTTTGACTAATATTTAAATTTGTTTGAATGATCTGAAACATTTAAGTGTGACAAACATGCAAAAAATAAGAAATCAGGAAGCTGGGCAAACACTTTTTCACACCACTGTACATGCAGCTGCAACTGAAATCATAGAACATCTGAAAGAGTTATCTTTGACACTTGACAACTGTTTTTGCATTATCTCTCCTCACAGAGTATGCTTGTGCCCATTTTAAGAGTTTGTCTAGAAATACTCTCCTTGAATGTCATATTTCACTGTTTGTGAGATCTGTTTGATGTCTGACGATGTATGTATTGTATGTTCCAAAGGAGGATTAAAGAATGACTAAAAACTGGTAAATGTCACAATATTATTGTCAAATAAAAGAAAGTGTTTTTTATTGTTTTATTTCAATCTTGCAACCATTTTCCGTAGCCCAAGGGCTTATTATTTTGCTATGGAAGAACAGCTCCCTCTTGACATTTTGTACATTTTTTTACTCTATTCTCTCTCTCTTCCTCAGCAATCATTGGTTCACCCAATGTCTCGCTCTTCTCAAATGGGGCTACTATCGAAGTCAGCATTAAAGATCCAGTGTTCAAGATCTCAGCTCTCAGGAATGTTTACAACTTAGCCACCTACAACATTACCTACTGGAAAGATGGGCAAAAGGCAAAGGTGAGGTGCACTGGTTTACGTGTTTTTTATTTCTTGTGGATCTCATAAAGTTAGGGTTATTGTGTGGAATACTGGGGAAAAGTAAAACCTTATTAACCATTTGGTTTGGGGATCTCATTCCTTGCTTGCCTGTCCCTAACAAAAATATCTGTACTTCTTAAAATCTGAGGTGCTTTAAAAATGGAATAAAGAATGTTATGTGATGTGAGGACAATAAAGAGGAAGAGGAAGTTATTTATAATTCCCACCAAACAGTTTGAATTTGAATAGATGTTGATGTGATGGGCTCTGCCAGTATTCAAAACCCAAGTACGTGTGTGTGTGTGTGTATAGATATAGATATAGAGATATAGATATATATAGATATATAGATATAGATATATAGAGATCTCTCTCTCTCTCTCTCTCTATATATATATATATATATACATATCTATATATATATATATATATATATATATATATATATATATATATATATATATATATATATATATATATATATATATATATATATATGTATATGTCTGCCTTGTGGTTGACTGGCAACCAGTTCAGGGTGTACTCTGTCTCTCTCTAGACTAGAAACTCTGAGAATAAAAATCAAAATATGGACCGTACAGTACACTTGAACAAATAGAATTGGTTTTAGTGTTTGCAGTTGGGTGTAAGAACATCTAAGAACAAGGCTGGTAAATGGGTTATAATTGAGTTTAAGTTTAGGGTTGATAAACAGGTTTGAGTCAGAAATGGCTGTAACTCCACCTCCTCGGCTGATGCCTCAAGAAATGTGGGTATTAATATTACGCAGAGGAGAGGATTTGTTCTTGCTAACATTGGCTTCTTGACAGCCAAGTTTCAGGAAAACAGAATAAATCAATTTTTAACAACAGTTTTAGATGACAGAGATCTGATGTTAAATGGTCCACATTTAATTTTTGCTATGTTCCTTTTTTTGTACCACTGCAGTGGCGGTGTTATTCTTATTAGGTTTGTTATGTATAACTCCTCTTTTTTTTATTTTATTTTATTTTTTTTTATTGATTTAAGTGGTTGTGGAGCAGGCACAGGCACAGTTTCTGTCGAGTTTTGGCTGGGTACTACTTCTGAGAAGTGCAGAAAAGCATGTACAGTTAAGGTCAAAATTATTAGCCCCCTAGGAACTATTGAACATTTACCTAAAATAATGCCCAATGTTTGCAATATTCATATTTTTTTATATAGTAAATCATTCATCAGTGGTATGGCCAAAATTTGGTACACTTTGGAATATAAAATAAATGTTCAAGATCTCTATATGATAAATATGGTGAAAACTGAGATGGTCAAAATTATTAGCTCCCATGTGATTTTTGTGCTTTCAAAACAACTAGGTTTGAAACCACACCTGAGCAGTCAATTAGCACTGAATCTTATTTAAGTGACTTCAAGAAGCAGGATTAGTGTTACTTGACCACTTGATCAAAAGGGACTACTTTAGAGATGCTCCAAAATCTTGGTAAGAAGTAATGTCATCATCCCAAAAAGCAAAGAAATCGGTCTCCACCTCAGACAGAGGATATTGGATGCTCATCTTAAGGGTTAGGGTTAGGAGGGTAAGGATATGCTGCCATTTCCAATTTCACGGCTTCTAGAACAGCTGTGTGTTGCATAATTGCAAAGCACAAAGAAACAAAGTCTGTCAGAAATAAACCTGGCCAAAACACAAGATTTCCAAAACTTTGGAGAGAAAAATAGTGAGAGATGTCAACAAGAATCCCCTGATCTCTGCAAAGATGATTTTTGGCAACTTGCAATGTTTCACGTAAGACTCTTGTGAGGGCTCTTCATCGTCAGCATCCAAGAAAAACTCCATTGCTCTCCCAGCGGTACTTCAAAGCCTGATTGAAGTTTGCCCAGGAAAATCTGAAACATAGGGATGGGTTTTGGAAGTCGGTCCTTTGGTCTGATGAAACCAAACTTGAGCTGTTTGGGCATATGGATACTGCTTTTGTTTGGCAGAGGAAGGGCAAGGCCTTCAACCATAAAAACACTGTTCCCACAGTGAAGCATGGTGGTGGGAGCAGTGGGGCTGTTTTGCTGCTTCAGGCACAGGAAACCTTATTTGGGTGCATGGGCATCAGCCCTGTGACTGACTGGCATCCAGTCCAGGGATGTACCTTGCCTCTTGCCCAATGACAGCTGAGATAGGCTCCAGCACCCCTGCTGCGACCCTGTGTGGCAGGTATAGATAATGGATGAATGGCCTTATGCAGATGTTGTCTTTGTTCTTGTGGAGGCAAACAAACTATAAACACTTTGGGTTGTGGGCCATGTCATTGAAAAGATAAGGGTCTTATTTGATTTCATAAAG
This sequence comes from Scortum barcoo, assembly GCA_023238725.1. Classification (NCBI taxonomy): domain Eukaryota; kingdom Metazoa; phylum Chordata; class Actinopteri; order Centrarchiformes; family Terapontidae; genus Scortum; species Scortum barcoo. The sequence continues at coordinate 26,838,281 of CM041550.1, forward strand.
GGGGCTAATAATTTTACCTTAACTGTAGGTCTCAACTGGTTAGTGTCATAGGACTACAAATATGTAACACAAAAAATTGAGGTTATTTATGTAGTGTGACTACTTGTAGTGAAGTATTTTTTGTTTTGTTGTGTACCTGTATTTGTTGTGATCTTTCAGCTTGGTAAGGGGATTGCAGCATGATTGTATGACTAGTTATGTTTCCCTCTTTTCTCCACTCACTGTCATTGTGTTGTAGCCGCCGCAGGTGAACGAGAGCACACACTTCACTAACTCTCTGCTGCTTCCCACAGGCCAGAAGTATCAGCAACATACAGCAAAACCGTGTAGTTCTAAATGACTTGCAACCCTGGAGCAAGTACTGCGTCGATGTCCAAATCAACACAGACAGGAACACCAATCCCAGCAAGCCCAGCGAAACTGTCTGTGAGAGGACCACCAAGGGTAAGAATGTTTTTCTAGAAATGAAGACAGGATTTTTACATATTTGTAAAAGTATAGTTGCCTGTAGCAGGTCTGTAGGGATGGCAGTGTTAGTTGGATGGTCAGTCCTCCTCCACTTTGGTTCAGAATGAAAATTAATGACATCTATTGGGTGGGTCGGCAGAAATGTTTGTACAGACAGCTGTGGTAAGAGAGTTTTAGTCATTGTTGTTGCTGTTGCTCACCTGACATGTGTGAGTTGAGAAGAACAACAAGCTTATTTGCAACTGCTGTGGTATTCTTGACAATTTGTCAAACAGATGAGAAGTGAACTAAGAAGAGTTAAGGAACATTATTATTATGGCATGTAGACTACTTTCTCTTAATAGTCCCACAACACTATAAATGACATGTCAGAGATGACACAAAAATGATGAATGAAATCTCAAATCTCAGTGATTCACTATAGTGTCAACTACTGAGCATCTTATATAGGGAATTGTAAATGTGTGACTTTGGACACAGTTAAACTATTCTTTTATTACTATTATGCTGGGGAAGTTTAATGATAGGACTGCAAGGAACTACAATCTTTAGAGAGACACAGTTTGTCAGGAAGGAGTTGGCAACACAAACCCTCTGATAACTGTGTCTTGAACACAGTCTGGTAATTAATAACATACTGTTTTCACAGAAAATTTGCAGCAGCAAGACACAGTGGGAATAATAGTAGTAGGATAATATACATGCAGCGAGAAAATAATGTATCAACACAAAAATAATTACACCTGTACATAATGCAGAGGGAAGAAACTTGTGGAGCACCAGTGTGCAGAGAAGCCTATCTGACTCTAATGGCCCTTTTCCACTAGTAGTACCTACTCGGCTCGACTCGACGACTTCGCCTCGGTTTGTACGTGCGTTTCCATTACGTGTTAGTACCTGGTACCAGGTACTTTCGTAGTAATCCGGCCGGGATTCCAAGCGAGCTGAGTCGAGCCAAAAATGTGACGTCGGCAGATGGCAGGCCACTGATTGGCCAGGGCCTGACGTCACTAGATGCGTCGGGAGAGCGACTCGTTCCGTCATAAGAGTCAACCGTGCCATTTTTAAAACGCAATAACAATAACAATGAACAATGAACACGATCAGAGATGGTTGCACAGAAATCAACCCCACGGAGCAACGACGACATTTCTTTTTCTGGTGGTGGCCTCCATTGCTCCATAGTCGTTTCGTGTTTGTGTCGCATAACAAATGACGTCGCTGCTGGAGTTTTGGCCGCGTTGCCACGATTTCGACCCATCCCACGCTGAGATGGTAATGGAAAAAAACAACGGAAACTGAGTCGAGTGGAAAAGCCCTCCTCCCCCATAAGCCCCATAAGCCCCCTCACAAACTGTGGCCTGTGGGTGTGGGTGAGGTAGTCCAGAATCCATGTGATGAGGTGATGGTCCACTCCAGCTAGGTCCAGCTTGTCCTCCAGCAGCATGGGGTGGATAATGTTGAATGCACTGGAGAAATAAAAAAAACATGATTCTCACAGTGCTTCCAGCCTTTTCCAGGTGAGTGAGGGAGGTGTGAAGGAGGTAGGTGACAGCGTCATACACCCCAATGCCAGGCTGATAGGCGAACTGCAGCAGGTCCATGAAGGAGCTTACCAGGACCAGTCTCTCCAGTGTCTTCATCAGATGAGATGTCAGAGTCACTGGTCTCTAGCGGTTGAGCTCCTTGGGTTGTGGTGTCTGTGGTACTGGGACAATGCCGGACATCTTCCAGAGCTGTGGCACTCTCCCCAGCTTCAGGCTCAGGTTGTACGTGTACTCAAGGATCCCACACAGCTGGTCTGCAAAGAGTCTGGAGCTGATGCCATCTGGACCCACTGCTTTTCTTGCCTTGGTCTTCCTGAGCGCAGGGAGGTGTTGATGGGGGAGAGGGCCATGGGACAAGATGTGAGCTTGATTTGTCTGGTGGCTGTGAGAGAGGGGGTGGGGGTGCAGGAGGAGCAGTGGACATGGGGCACAGACAGTGGGGATTGCAGCAGAGGAGACTGGGCCAGGGGGAAGGGGCGGATGCCTGATCAAATCTGTTGAAGAATAAGTTCAGGTCATTGCCCACCTCACACAGGCTGGGACTTGAGTTCCTTGAAGCCCGAGATGGTTTTAAGTCCCTTCCAAACACCACTGGTGTTGATCAGATGCAGCTGGTCATTCATCGTCATCAGTTGTTTTTCCCCTCTCTGATCCTCCTCATCAGCTCTCTCTGCACATTTCAATTCCTGTTTATCCCCAGACACAAAAGCTCTCTACTTCTCCTTCAGGAGGGCCTTTATGTCCAGGATAATCAATGGCTTGTTGTTGGAGAAATACTTTACAGTCCTGGTAGGTATGGTGATCTCCACACAGAAGTTTATGTAGTCTTTCAGGCAGTGAGTGAGACTGTCAATATCCTCCACATAAGCGTCACTGAAAACTTACCATAGTGTTGTGTCAAAAAAGTCCTTAAAATCCTCCTTGGCTTCTTCAGACCATTTCCTCAACATGCAGGTGACAGCAGGCTGCCTGTGCACAAGAAGTAGAAATCCCTGCATAACATGTGGCTGCTGACATCACCTTTAAAAGTAGGGACAGGACAGATTGCAGAAACTACAGTAGGGTTCCAGTAGGTACCAGTTACTTTAACAATTTCAACTCTAATTTCAGATTTCAATTAGTTTAATGAAAATATTCCTACATACAACCTGAGGTACACTGAGTGGTCTAGACACACACAGCTCACACATGCATATATATTTAATTATATTTAATTTTGATGCTTTGGTAATAGTGTTTGGGAAATTTTCATGCCAATAAAACTCCTCTGAATTTGAATTTAGCAGCATGGACATGACTTGACCCACCACTCACCAATTCTAAGAAAAGTGTCAAGAATCAACCACTCTACATGGCCTTCATTAACCTTATGAAGGCTTTTGATGTTTGTAAACCATGAGGCACTTTGGCCAGTTCTGGAAAAATGGTTTCCCACATAGATACATCAGAGTGTCCCTCTCTGAAGTGGAAGCATAAAAACAAGTTTCCATATCTTGTGAGCCTACTGCCCTACTATCTACATTTTTTTTTTTATCAAAGTTACTAACATCTTGGCTACATACGCAGAGCTTTTGGACAGCTAAGAAAAGGGGTTAACCAAGCCAAACCAAAATTTTAGTCTACAAAGCGATGGTGCTGCCCATATTACCATCACTGTCACTATCGAGAAGCACCAACTCAATTCGATTGTGGTCAAAAGAAAAGATTCATTAGCTATATATGCAAATACAGGTGCAATAAACCCTGTCTTTGTGAAGCTGTAGCTTATAATGTTAAGAAAATGTTTTCTCTTTAATTATTGGTACTCTTTGAGACCACAATTAGTGCTGATGCTGCACTGATCTGTATTTAAAAGAGAGCTGTTTCTGATATTCTGTTTTCAATAACATAACAAGGGATATAATGAGGGATATAATGTGACATTCTGTGAGTAAGTGGGGGTTAGTTTTACTGTCACTGATTCAAATCAAAATGCATTAACACAAACAGCAATGAATTAAAATTAGCAACACATGGATAATGTCTGTTGTTCTTGGTCTGATTTTGCAGAAGAAGAGGCTTCTTGGGTGGCAGCCGTGGTGACATTTGTCATCATGACAATGGCAGTGGCTCTGCTGATAGTCATGGTTGTTTGCTGGAAATGTATATACCACTTTCTCTGTCCAAAAGATGCACTGCCTCAACACTTTAAAGAGGTATGTTTTAATGTGTATGCATGGATCTGTTTGTGTACATGGTTGTTGCTGTTGACTAATTTATTTTCAAAACTTGTCAAGCCTTGGTGCATGCAATACCAAAAGCAATACATCGAGTATTCTTGTATGTCCACAAAATTAAAATAGTGATTTCAACTGTGACTATTTTTGTACGTGTGTTTTAGTAAGAGTGTTCACATTCTTGTACTTATTTTGGATGCTTTGTAAATGTTTTTAACACAAACTTGAATCATTTTTCCTATTTCCTCCCCCTCAGTACCTGCGGGTGCCCCCTAACTCCCCCATATACCTAGCCATGCGAAACTCCCACCCACCTGAGGAGATCTACCACCAGGTCAGCATCATGGCAATCAGCAGGACTATGGAGGAAGGGTAACAGGGACTAGCTGCTCCTTATTTCCTGACATCAAAATGGGGGAAAGATAGAGGCAAGAAGAAGAGGCTAAAAAGCACTGAAGCAATGAAGAACAGCTGGTCTGCAGGCTGCAGTCATTTGGGACTTTTAGAAGTTATACACAGAGGTTACTATCGGGAAACACTTAAATATCAATTGCTGCTTGACATGAGAGTTTTACTTAAACAAATTCTGCAACAGTATCACATTTTTCTTGGAAAGGTGTTACTGTGATTGTTTGGCAAAGCTCCAGAGACATGTAGGTAAAGTATTGATACCTCATCCAAGTTATTTTTATGCTGTACAGTCCTAATGTTGTTTACAGTATTACCACATACTGTACCTAAGTGAAGGAGCATGGCATGCCCCAATAGAGTCGCCAACATTATTAAAGTATTTATGCTTCCATGGTGCTATGATATGTCAATCTACCATTTATAATGTGTGATTTGTATTTAAGGCTGAGTGTGGACAGTGTAATCAGCCATTTAAAAAGAGCATTCTGTGACGTATACTTGGTGTTGGTCAGATAACGTCTGTGTTTATATTAGACACAGAACATTAGAAAAAATAGATCAGCATTCATCTTTGCATATTTTAACTACAAGAAAAATAATGTGAGAACTGTAGGGTATGTCAGAAAGCCTGAAGACAAACAAGCCTTCTATTAATTTTGCCATAACAAGAAATCTAAGTCCGTAACCTTACACTAAAGAATAAAGCTCTTGACCTGTACCACATTCTTCTTACTACATTGTTCTTGGTGAAGTGATTTGTAACTGTAATCATACAGTATGACTTTTTTCTGTAATTAATTTGTAAAGCATTGCAGGTCTAGCTCTGTAATTACAAACAGTTACTTAAGTAACAATAGCTTAACAGATTATTTTTTGGTGTACCACTGTCCTTGTCTTATGTTGACATAAAGTATATACACACATTTATATACAATTTTTAAGATTTTGTGTTTATCTATACACCCACTTAATGCAAATAAGTCTAGAATAAGTGTGCTAACATAGTAATTCATTACTTTCAAAAAGAATGACAAGTAATGAGTATTTTTAAGGAAAGGCTATATGTATTATTAAGTGAGCATTTGAGATATAGCTCCAGTCCATCAGTACTAAAAAGATACATAATAAAATAAATAAAACAGTGGGCATGCTCTGTGCAGGGGCTTTAACTCAGACTGTGCAGTCACTCTCTCAAGCCGAAATGTTGGAGATAGAGAGCAGGAATTCCAGCTACATTATCAGGCTTCTTTTTTCAGGAACAGAGAACCAAGGAGATGCTGAGTAGTTCCAACCACTTGGAGCATGGAGCAGTAGTATTGGCTGCAGTAGCCCAATGCTGGATATGCTAGATTTTCATTTAGTTGCACATCATTCATTGTGTACACAGGTATATGCAGGTACGCGCATACACATATGTATTATCAATGTATGTACACATATGTATTAATGTAACACATTTCTGATAAAAAAATATATATATTAGTTCATTGTATTAACTCACTGGAAGGCCCACATCCGAAGTAATTTATACTCTTGAGTGAACGAAAATTACACATGAAAATATATAGGCCTACTGGCGTGTCGCATGAGGCGAGGAGAGGGACAGCTGCTGCGTTTCTCAAATGGTGGAGCTTGTCCCCTAGGGGGGGCACGGAGGCTTGCCGGGGGGGTGAAATCCCTCCTGGGTGTTTTATTTTTTCAGGCCAGAACATGTTGCAGGGGTCGGGAGATGGGCGTCGACTCGGCCACGGCATTATTGGAAACCGTGATTGAGTCTGGTGAGTGTTTGTGACTTAAAACAGATTTTATGTTACTGATCCAATTGGTGCTCACTTTGAACAAACAAAGATAATTTGCAAGTAACGTGGTTGTCTCCTAATGCAGACAATGAGCTAGCTAATTAGCCATCAATGCTAACCCCGTGTTCTGTTTCTATTTTGCGTTTGCTTAAATATTCACTTAGGAGAGCAAAACATAAAAAGTCAGCGTGGCTACATCTGATGAACTAAACTAGTGTTATTACTAGTTAAAAAGTTGTTTTTTCATGTTTCAATTTCGTGTTCTGCGTATTGTATGTGTATTTTCGTTCAAGAATCCCTTTCCACACGTGAGTCCACCTCATCATGGACCCTCCGAGCTCCTCTGTCCCAGCACCAGCAGCTGCGTCGTACCAGCGTTGACACCAGGGACGTCCAGTACGACACAGCAACGTGCTATCACTGGTGAGAAAGTTCACATCATAATTTACTTAGGTTAAAGTACAGATAAAGTGCCAAAAATGTAATCAAATCAAAGTATCACAACTCAACTGAACATATAAACTCATTCTGAGTTCTGACACCACAGCACAAACAAATTGTTTCAAACGTAAACTAGCCCTTGTAAAATCTACTTAAGTGAAACACAGCTACATGATTTTTTTTTCTTAAATACAACAACAAAGCCATTTGTCACATTCCACCACTGGCTTTTGGCTTCAAGTGTATTCCCCAGTATATTTTTAAACTTGCTTTGGTTAACCACCTCTTATTTCTGCCTTTGTCTAGGCAAGAGGAAAAAGGTCCAGACCAGACCAGATCTGCAAAGTATGATAAAAGAGATGCAGGCTGAGCGGAATCGGGCCCAGCTTGACTAGCACATCCAGTTGCTTTTCAGTGAGGCACATGAGGCATGGGAGCATGAAGCCGCCTTGCAAAGGGAAGAGACGGCTCAGAATGCTGCCTTCAACCAAGAATTCCTCGGTGTGGTTGGCAAGCTGGTTCAGGCGATATAAATACAACTTTTAAACAAAAGGGGAGACATTTCTGCAAAAGGTACACAAGTTTATTGGCAAATAATAGTGAGATACAAGAAATGAAACAAAGAACACATACAGATTCAACAAAGAATATTTTTAACTATTCTTTAACAAGTACTGCATCAGAGCATCTCGTACATCTCTGCCCTCCTCCTCTACACCCTGTGCCACCGCCACCACAGACTCAAGTGCTGCTGCTGCAAGTACATCCCATGAAGTCTCTCCATGACTTTCACACAGATTGTGCAGAGCACAGCAAGTCAGCACCATAGATTTCACCAGTTGGATGTCACAGACATCTTATTATCTTATTTTTTTAAATCTTACTCTATGTCTTGCGTTTGGGACTGATAAAGGAAATCTGAATCTGAATTACTTTTTAGAAGGCAGCGCCACCTTCCCTTCAGCCTACCGAAAGCATTTTCGACAACCACCTGTGCTCTTTAAAATATGTTAGCCTTTCATTTATCATTTTTTCCATTATTATACAGATGTTGGATGTTAATGCAGTTGGTCTATAATTTCCTGGTTTTGTACAATATTTTCCTGGTTTACATATAGGAACTACTACAGTCTCCATCCAGCATTGTGTTAATTTCCCACGCTCCCAAACTTTATTATTATTATTATTATTCCAGTACAATATCCTTGGATGACTCACTGAGATAGTTTATCATTATATAACATATCTGATCTTTTCCTGATGCTTACATCTTGGTTTTCTTGAGAGATTGGTTCAGTTTTGTCTTTGCAAATAGCTTGTTTAGTAAATCATTGGTGTCTTCCTTGTTGTAACTCTTTATTCTCCTCTGTATTCTTTGTATTCCTTGCTTTGCAAATATTATACACCGTCTGCCCCTGCCTTTTCCTCTGTCTCTGCTCACATCCTGTCCCCCCACATCAACACCGCCCTGTTTCAGCCTGACCCTCACAACACACCAGGTGATGAATGCACTGAGGAAGAATAAGACAAGGAAAGCGGCAAGTCCAGGCTCCTCAAGTCCTGTGCAGACCAGCTGTGTGGGATTCTTGGGTACACATTCAACCTGAGCCTGAAGCTGGGGAGAGTGCCACAGCTCTGGAAGATGTCCTGCATCGTCCCAGTGCCAAAGACACCGCACATCTCAAGGAGCTCAACAGCTAGAGGCCAATGACTCTGACGTCTCATCTGATGAAGATGCTGGAGAGACTGGTCCTGGTCTATCTGCACCCGCTGGTGGTGGCTTCTTCATGGACCCGCTGCAGTTTGCTTGGCATCAGGGTGGATGACACTGTCATCTACATCCTTCACACTTCCCTCACTTACCTGGAAAAGCCTGCACTGTAAGGATCATGTTTTTTTATTTCTCTAGTGCATTCAGCACACCATCCAGTCCATGCTGCTGGGGGGACAAGCTGGAGCTAGCTGGGTGGACTATCACCTCATTATACATGGATTTTGGATTGGACTACCTCACACACACAGACCACAGTTTGTGAGGGTGCAGGGCTTTGAGTCAGATAGGCTTCTCTTCTGCAGCACTGGTGCTCCACAGGGAACGGTTCTGGCTCCTTTCATGTTCACCTACTGCGCTGCAGACTTTTTGCACAAGACAACAACCTGTCATCTCCAGAAGTTCTCTGGTGATTCTGCTGTTGTTGCAGAGAGTACAGAGGACTTCTTCAGAACTTTGTGGACTGGTGCCTGAAGAACCGCCTCTAGACCAATGTAGGTAAAACCAAAAAGCTGGTGGTGGATTTCTGCTGGCATAGCCACTCTCACTGGTGAACATTCAGGGAATGGACATAGGCATTGCAGGTCCTTCCTGCCTGCTGCTGTCAGACTGTACAATAAACAAAGCTCCTGCAAGTCTGCACACAGACAACCACTGGACTCATGTGCAATACCCATCACTGCTTCTACTTGACATATATATTTATTTATGTGTATATTCCCAAGCATATTGCTTGCTGCTGGAACATTGTGAATTTCCCCCCGTGGGAATAATAAAGGCTATCTTATCTTATATAATCTAAAGCCATTTGTAAAAAAAATACTGTGCCCGAATGAAAACAACCTGTCAGAGCAGGAGGAGTGTCTGACGCAGTGTCAGACAAAGTTTGTGGACACGCAGTGGACGCCACGGTCAGAACATGGGAGTTCTCACATCAAGCTCTAAACTCTTCCGGGACACTGAGGGGTCACAAGCTTGTTTGTTTCCACATCAAGTAGCAGCAGCAGAGAGAAAACTGAGCCTCCCTCCTCTGATAACTAGTTTTGGAATATTTCTTAACTGAAAGAAGCAGGACCTAATAAGTCTAGTAATGTGAGATTCAAAATTCAGCTGTTGGTAAAAATGGCTACTGAGATTTTTAGAGGTAAGCTTGATATTGTTAGTAGGAGGGCCAATATCGTGACTTACTTTCTTGGTGAAATAGTCAGGGCTGATCACCAGGACCTCAGTTTTTTCAGAATTGTTTAGGTTATTAGGTTCATAGTGAGTGGTATACTTTTCTGTATAGGGTATTATTATTAATTGCAAGGAAAATAATAAATGTTTCTTAGTTACAACATCACCCCCTACAGTGGAACAATTGACTAAAAGCCCAAGACCAGTATACATGGAAAAAATTACTGTACAGTTGCAAACATTTTATTATTTATTTTTTGCACAGAGATAAATATCTGTAATTATGTATCTGGCAGAATAGAAGATTACTTGCTTTTTTTCTCTCTATTTAAACTTTGTTTGGTAATTGAAAATATAGGATGAACTTTGTTGTCAATGAATGTTTAAAATTGTATGTGATCAGTGTATTCTTTTTGATACAAATGTATTTAGATTTTTAAAAATGTTTTTTTTTTTTTAACTAAAAGAAATTCTATACTATATACATTGTATAATACACCTTCAGTATACTGTACAGGGATGAAACTGGGTATGAAAAACAATGAAAGGGTTATTCTTACTACTTAATTATTAAACAGCATTCACACCAATGGATATATAGTAGTAGTAGATAATATAAAAGATGGCGTAAAAACGCCATTAAAATGTCAAGTCGGATAAGGGGCAGGAAGATCGAGTAATAAGTATGATTTTATCCTATAATTTAATATAAATATAAAAATACCCGATCATTTTTGTTTGTTTCGTTTTGTTTTGTTCTGCCGATCTACTGCTCCATACTCCAGTCCAGTAGGTGACGTACAGCTTACAGGTGTAAGCTGAAGAAGAAGAGGAGGAGGAGTAGGAGGAAGAAAAGGAAGATCCACACTCCGAAGCAGAAGGTGGCAGTAATGCACCAAATACACGCGTTGCCAACCGCCTTTAAAACACCATTACAAGTGATTAACACATATGGAACAGCAGTTCAGAGTAGAGTTCGGCCGAACAAACGCTGAGCGAGACGACGACACATTAAAATTTGTTAGTTCCTTAAAATATATCGAACATGTCTGTTGCTCTTTATGTCTGCTTTCTCTTTTGGTGCCTCCAGACCAATGCTGGTAAGTCTTTTTGCTAGCTAGCATGTTAACGTTTGTCGGTGTTCATTCCAGTCGTGGTAGCTAAGTTAGCTTAGATATGAATTTCGCTAACTATATCTAGCTAACTGTTAGTTTCTGTATCAGTGCACTATAACGTTGTCTGTGAGTGTGTTGCGTATAAACTTATTGTGTTTGTCTGTCGTAATCGAGCATCGGACGATTTTAATACTTTTGTCATGTTTCAAAACAACAGTGTACCTCTGGGTGAGTAAAGTGTTATCTTTTTCTTAAAAATAGCGACAGATGTTTGAAATAGGGTAGTTTAGGCAATAATAGAGATACAAGTGAAAAAAGCTTGTTCACCACATTAAAGGTGCTATATTTTACAATCAGGAAATGATTCTTATCTATGATATCTGTGGTTTAGCGCAGTCAACATCCTGTTGCTCGCATTTCTGTGTATACTCACACCAGAGTTCCCACACATCCTGAAAAAACAAAAAAACAAAAACGTAGTTTGACCAATTTTTAAAGGCATAGAAAACATATGAAAAATGAGAGAAACACTAAAATGATATTGAAAAATTTCTGTTGTCCTGAAGACTTCTCTTTTATAAGAGAACGTACTGCTAGGTTATCTGTTAGCGCTCCCCAAAATGGATTGCCATGGAAAAGGGCTAAGCTATGGTCAGGATCATACTTAAGATTTAAGATTTAATTTATCACATGCACAAATTACTTGGAGTGGTTGCTGGCAATGAAATTTCAATAATATAAATAATAATATAAAATAATATAAAATATACCTAAAATAAAAGTAATACAACTAAAAATATATACAATAAAATATGGAAATATTGTCAAATTACAAGGTGCAAGTATTGAATAGTGCGATTCTATGAAATTTAACAGTCTGGGGATGAATTGGTCCCTGATCCTGCTGGTGAGGGCTCGAATGCTGAGGTGCTGTCGGCCAGACGGCAGCTGGCAAAACAGTCTGTGCCTGGGGTGATTGGGGTGTTATATGATCCTGTTGGCCTTCTTCCTACACCACTGCTGGGTGTAGAGGTCCTCCATGGATCAGCTCTGTCCTGGTGATGTGTAGAGCAGTCTTCACCACCCTCTGTAGAGCCTTACAGTTGATGGCGGTGATGCTGCAAGTTGAAGAGAACCCTTGAGTTCATGTCGCCTCCACAGCCTGCAAAGGAAGAAAGGCCGCTGTCTGGAGGTCTTTGGGATGAAGTCAGTGTGGTGAGTCCAGGTCAGGTCCTCGCTGACATGAACTCCAGAGAAACCTGAAGCAGATGACTCTCTCCACTGTAGTCCCCTTGAAGGATTGATTATATTGATCATATATACATTCAAATAGTTGTTTATGGAAGAGTGTATTTTAGTTTCAAGGCTCAAGATGAATACAGACAAAAATAATCCTTCTCATTTATTACTCATCAGCCACAAAGTGCATGGTGGGGTTCCTCTTATGTTGCGAAGCCTGAGATGTTTCTCAAGATTCAAGATTCAAGAATTTGTCATTGCACAACAGTTTACATCACGCAATCATTGTTATCAATGAAATTCTTAAATCTCATGCTCCTTACAAACAATTCTTAAAATATTAACAAGAATAGACGCACTCAAAGAAAAGAATAGATTAAATAAAATAAAATAAAAATAAATATTACAAGAGTAATAAATATAGACCTAAAGTTTAAATTAAACCATTTAAATAGACATTTTACAGGTAAGAAAATATACAACTAGAAGAGACATACAATAAAATATACAATAGAATATACTAATACAATACAATACAATAGAAAGTGATGGTGTTATCAAGCTTTGGGCAGTGGTGTGTAGCTTCCAGCCAATAACTGTGCACAGGGTGCGAATAGTGGGACTCTGGGAATCCTTCAGATATAAGTATTAGTCTCTCTTGGCTGGTAATTGGGATAGTATTTATTAGGTTTGTTGATTAAAACAGTGAGGTAAGCTTGGGAGAAAGTGTTGAAAACTAGCCTGAGTAGATATTCTAGCTCCCGTCACCTCTCTTTACAGTGTACACCAGCTCACCTCCAAAGCCCCACCCTGCAGTGTCGCTCAGCCTAATTTTTTCTTTAACTTGCTATTCTTCATTGCTCTTCTCTTGTTTACTCATCTTTTGTGTAAACTGTTGTTTTCTCATTGCATGGTTGTTCGGTTGTTGTTTAGCTGCCCTTACATTCGCTGTGAGTTAGCTCATGCACGGTAAAGCAGAGCTTGTGCAGGAGCATCGATTGAAACTCCATCAGATTGTGTTCATTTTTCACAGATTATCTGTCACATGTACTACTGTCAGGGAGTAGTGACAGTTTTACCAAATAAAACTAAAAGTAATTTTTAAGTAAGTCACCTACTTCTGCTTTAATGTTGATTCCCATCTTTTTGTTAAATGTTTGAATACTGGGGTAAAAGTAAGGTAGGTACGGTAAAAATTAGTAACCTATAAAGCGGATTGATTTGGTAAGTAATACCGAGTATTAAAATCTGACTTATTTCTTTCAGTTCACAAATGTGAAATGGAAAAATTAAAGGCCTGTTTTGGAGCTTGTTCCATTTCCTCTTTTCAGTATCCTGTGGAACAGCTGGGACTTAACACTTTATTCTCATTTTCAAGTAAGCTTAACTTTTCTTGTTCGTGCAGTACAGGTTATAAGAGAGAGTGTTTTAGAGAGGGGTGGGACTTTGTGAGCCATCTAATTTTTTTACTCATAATTGATACTGATATATCTATCTAACTGTTCTAAATATCTGTTTTCATGATTGCTAATAATTCATGTCAGCCTTGAAAAATATCATTTGACCCCTAATATTTGTGCAGACAGAAGAATCAACTGTCTTTTATTGTTCTTTTGTGCTGTCTTCAAAACTAAACTGTTCAAGACACATTATGGCTACAGTTTGTACATATGTATGTACTTACTTAGATAGTGACCTCATTTAGGATCCTTGTGGCCCAGAGCAGGGCTTCATTGCTTCCATACCTCTTCAACTTGTGAGTAGTTGCGGGCCATTTTGGTTTGAAATCCCAGTCCAGTTTATTTCTGTAGCAGAGGTCTGGGTGTAATACAAGGGTATGCTTGGTTAAATGTGGCAATCGCCACAAAAGATAGTTGATAAGTAACAAAAAATTACAATACAGAAATGTCAAAAATACCCAAAGATATGTAAAGCTATTGAGCAATAGTATTATCATATAGTTTGATGAGGAGTTTGATTTTTTTTTCCCTTCCCACCTTTTTAAAAAGTCTTGATCAGTACATGTCTTTGTCCTGATTGTTTAATATCCAGATTTCAGGCATTCTTGTCAGACTGTTTGTTTATGGAGTACATTAATGCTAAATACAAATTTTGCATGACATGGTGGGATGAATTCTTGATGAAATTCTAGTCTTAACAATTTATGCCATAAACATTGGCTAGGATTTGAATACAGGAATCCTAATTATGACATTAAAGCATCACAAAGGATCAGGAATAACATCAGATACAAAGAAAGGTAGATATTTGTGTATTGGTTTTGCAACAAAATCTGCTTGGATGTGTGTAATGAAGTTGGCCCACCTAGCCCTTTTCAAATTTTGAACTGTTCTATAGCCTACGTGCTTCAAGTGAGAAAGGACCTATAAGGTTTAGACCTCTAATAGCCCTTTTCCACTACCTACTCAGCTCGACTTGGCTCGGTTTTTACGTGTTTCCATTATGTGTTAGTACCTCTGGTACCAGGTACTTTTCTAGTACCTACTCGGCCGGGGTTCCAAGCGAGCTGAAAATGTAACGTCGGCAGACGGCAGGCCACTGATTGGCCAGGGCATGACGTCACTAGATGAGTCGGGAGAGTGACTCGTTTATAAGAGTCAACCCCGGCATTTTTAAAACCCAATAACAACAGCAAACACGATCAGAGATGGCTGTACAGAAATCAACACCGCGGAGCAACAACGAGGTGCAGACATTTTTCGTGGCGTGGTAGCCTCTGTAGTTGTTTCGTGTTTGTGTTGCATAACAAATGACGTCATAGCAAATACGGTGTAAAGGTAAAATCTCCCATAGGTGTTCAATTGGTTTGAGATTTTCTTACTCGTCAAACCACTTGGTGACCCCTTGTGTTCTATCAATGGGGGTGTTGTCAGCCACTCCCATCAAGATGGAAAGGTTTCAAATTTTGACATCTTTACAATTCTGAGAAATGCATGTGTTTGTTAACCATTTTTTCAGATTTTCGAAACACATCCTCATTTCAGGCTCATGAGAGAGCACATAACTGAAACTAGGAGGGAAGAAAACTGTTTGGCCTGTGACTGAAAGGATGAAATGTCATAGCATCCACAATTGTTATTGTAATGTGGGTTTTTCCACCTCATTTATATAGTTGGAGCACAGCTTTCCCCACCACAGAATGTGACCGTGATGACCTTGAACACCAATTACACACTGAGCTGGGACTGGGACCAGAGTGCCACACAGAGTCATGATGTCACCTTCACCACACAATATGTCGCGTAAGTCTCAGTCACATATACATACATCATACATAAGGAAGAGAAACCAGCAATGGTGAGTCAAAGCAGAATAAGACAATTGGATCTGGGGTTTAATGATTTAATTGTCTTATAGTTCAGCTAAATATATCCCTCTGTAACATTAGAACTCATCCTGAGTAAATATTTAGGTAATTGTGACCACAGTGAGAAGTTGCAAAACAGCGAGGGTTTTTGAAGTGGTTTATATTTTGCAAGGTTTTTGCAACATTAGCAATGTGGCAGTGTTCAGTGTTTCCCCTACCATTATATTAGGGGGTGCCCCGACCCCCAATGGCACCCCATGCCCCCCTTGAAGGTCAAGTTAATTTTATTGAATTTTACTTTCTATATAGCGCCAGATCAGAACAGAAGTCCTTTAAGGTTATCTTTCCTATAGAACAGGTCTATGTTAATTTCCCCTAGTGGGATTAATAAAGGATTCTTCTATACCTTGTTCTTTTACTAAACAAACTAAATAATGTTATTTATCGGATTTTTACGACGGCATGTCATTTCTGTCTCTACATGATCGCGCATTTACGATTCTCCTCTGCTCTCTGTGTTAGAGTTTTCCCTGATGTGCGCACACACAGGTGAGCACACTCCCACCAGTGGACAGAAAGTGCAGGTCGGAAAATATGTCGCGTTAACCACCACCTTTTTTTGTTGTTGGGGAAATGCTGCTTTATTCTACGTTACTTGACTACGGTGTGCTAAACTTTACTTGAACATCTAAACCATGTAGATGACCGCTGTAAACACCCAATTCAAGTCCACATAAAAATAACACTACATTTATCAAATATTTAGCTCTAATTAGGTTGTTAGGTTAGGTTATTTAGCTGTGTAAAGCTTCTTTTGCATGAAAACCTTTAACCTCAAATACATGAATGAGTTGCAGGGGTGTAGAAGATTAACTGAAAAAATAAACACTAAACTAAAAAGCAAAGAGAAACTTTGTCCAGTTTAATATGTATTATAAGCAGCAGTAAATAATACAAAGTTTAAGAAATATCTGCAAAAGAAAACAAATTTTAAAATTAAAGCTGCAAGCAGCATCGAATGGGCCCTCGCACCCCCACGTCCCCCCGATGGGTTTTCATTAAATAGACCGTTTGATGAATACTAAAAAGCTTCG
The DNA here is from genome assembly GCA_023238725.1 of Scortum barcoo. Classification (NCBI taxonomy): domain Eukaryota; kingdom Metazoa; phylum Chordata; class Actinopteri; order Centrarchiformes; family Terapontidae; genus Scortum; species Scortum barcoo. The sequence goes on from CM041550.1 coordinate 26,854,886, forward strand.
CAATATAACGTCTCCCATGTCTTAAACATCAACTTCCTCTTTTGAGGCGAGAGACCGAAATTCGCAACTCCGCCATGGCCACACCCTCTGATGAAAAGCTTTGCAATTTAACGTCACCTATGTCTCTAGATTGTACAGTTCAAATTTCAAGATGATCCGATCAAAGCTCTTGGAGTTTGTTCAAGTACAAGGCCTGAAAATGGCCAAAATCGTGCCAAAATGGCAGACTCCATGTTGGAGTTGGACCGTGGCTCGAAGAGTCTTTTTTGTGCATCTTGGCATGTTACATAAATTCTCAAAATTTCATACGCTTAGGTGAAACTGTGGCCAATGGGGACCCTCCGAAAACACGCCCATAGGTGGAGCCGTTGAGCCATTTTTGTACACCCATGCCCAGGACCTATAAAATGGGTGATTTTGCAGCAGACTTTGGAGAGGGTGTGCAAAATTTTACGAGTTTTCGAGCATCTTCAGGCTGTCTAAAAGGCAGCTCATTTGAGAGAAGAATAAGGAGGAGGATGATTTAAAAAAAAAACAAAACAAAAAAAAAAAACACTTTAGAATTACAATAGGTCCTCGCACCAGCTTTCAGTACTCAGTTCCTAATAAAAGTCCTAAAACACTATTAAAATTTACACTGTAGTCCAGAGTTATTTAAGTACTGGTGCGCATCTACACTAAGTTGTGTTGTGTTGCATGTCCAGATTTCTTAAACTACCATTTATTTCCCTCCTATTTTTTATGCGTAATCAGGTTGATGAGTATTTTTAGTTATCATGATTGAGCTGTCCAGTGTTTTTTGTCTCACCAGGAAGTACAAGTTGAACTCGAGGAAGAAGAGTCCAGGCTGGTTCACGGCATGTGAGAATATGCCACACAAGTCATGTGACCTAACACCATTTAAGTTGCACTACTTAGGAATCTATGTGCTTCGTGTACAAGCCACTGTAAATGAGCGTCATTCAGACTGGGTGCTGACAGAATTCTGCCCTGATAAAGATGGTGAGAAGGATGAAAATGAGTCTCTCTAGATGTTCAGACAGTTACATTTTACAGGAAACACACTTTTATACGCAAGCCATCAAAAAAAGAAAAGAAAAACACACTTTGACAAACAGTTGACAGAAGAGCAACTGAACATTACAGTGTATGACCACAAAGTGATGTTTATACAGCTGCAAGCAACATTGCTTGGAAAGGTAATCTTTGTGTCTGTCTTGAGTAACGCAGCTCTGAAATGTCAAACCTGCAATGTAGCGTACAGTCATTATCAAGCAAGAAGCATAAGTAAACATGATTGAACAATGTTTCATCAGAAAACCCCACAGACACATGTAGCTGGAATAGCAGATTAAACCTATCACTGCTCACAGCTCATCCACTATAGAGAAACTATCCCAAGATTGATTTTAAATGTATGCGATATTTTTTAATTTGCCCTATGCAGTCATCCACCTATCTACAATTTAAGCAGACATGTTTAATTCCATATACGATTGATAATGATGTTCTCTGTACATACATCTATTGCACATCTGTCTTAGGGAGAGGGATCCCTCATCTGTGGCTCTTCCTCAGGTTTCTTCTTTTTTCCCGGAAAGGGTTTTTCATGTTCCTGTTTCCTGTTTTTCCTGACCTTCCAGTTCGAGGGTCTAAGGACAGAGGGTGTCACAACTGTACAGATTGTAAAGCCCTCCGAGGCAAATGAATGTTTGTGATTTTGGGTTTTAAATAAATACATTTGAATATGAATTTAAATAGTGACATACTGAGCTCAGATAAAGGGGAATGGTAATAGCTTTGGATACGATTTTAATGATGCAAGCTAAAACCACCTGTGTAAAGAACTAGGCCTTGGGCATACTAACTGTGAATTTTTCATCAGTCTATTCATTAGTCTTTATTAAACAAGGGCAGTGCACAATAAACAATCTCAAAATAAGAGGAGATTATTCATGATAGATTTAGCTAATAGCGCATTTCTATCTGCAGTCCCTTTTATCCAAAGGAAATAGTGCTGCACACATCTTCCATGGTAACTGTTAGGTAATGGTAACTACTTGGATCTCAAACTTGCAAAGAATGCACATCATAACTTTACAGTCCCAAGTTGATATCCTCAAATGTTGTTTTAACTCTAACCAACAGTTTTAAAAAGTCAAAGATATTTAGTTGACTGTTATCAAAGAAAAAAAGCAGCCTAAAAGCTCTCGTTTGAGAAGTTCAGTTACAAATGTTTGCCATTTTTGCTTGGAAAATGTCTGACAAATAATCAATCACAAAATAGTGGGCAACTAAGTTTTGTGGATTAACTTAAAAAAAAGTACATTTAAGTATTTTCTTGTTGACATTATTAACTACAAGACTCATGGTATTGATCCTTTAAAAAAGGAGAGGACAGCCCAAAACAGCAAATCAGCAAACAACCTCTAATCTATCCATTCCTTGATGTCCTCTCTTGATGCTCTTCTATTAGCTGCTGTGGGTCCGCCAAGCAAAGTGGATCTTTCTCCTGCTGGAAGTGACCTGGACGTTTTCATCTCTGACCCTCTGACCAGCACCAACAGCTCTATGAAGGACAATCTTCCCAAGCTGTACTACTACATTGTTTACTGGGAACGCTTTGGAAACACACAGGTAGAGAACACACCCCGTGGACTCTCTCTGACAAACACTAGGTCCATGATCACTAAAGCTTAAGCTTAAACTTTCATACTCCATTAAGAACAGAATTCCAGAAATAAAATTATGGTGTGTTGTCCATTCCTGTTTTTGCTAAAATATTCCAGGTATCTTGCTTTGTCACAGCACTGAATCCAAACATTGAATGGTCCTACCCTACCTGGCTGTGCTAAGGAGTCAGGAACAGTGGAACCTGGTTGACTATTCATCTTGGTCTGCAGCCATCTGGCACTATCTATACAAAAATCAAGGTTCCAGATATGGAAAGACAGGCAACAAAGTGCTGAATAAGAAAAATAAGGGCAGCAGTTTAGAATGCTTGCCAGGTTAGGGCTCATCATTTTCAAACCAGTTTTGTTTAATATTGGGTAACAAATTAACTAAAGTCAAGAAAAAGATGACAACTATGTTAAGTTTGTTGGAATTGCTAACATGTTTTTATGTGTTGGGTTTGAGTGTTAGATGTTTATATACAGTAGTCCTAATCGCAGTTTTTGATTTCCCATTATTAATATCTGATGTAGATACCATACTGTAAACTATACTGCATCTCACTGCAGATTATTGTGTTAACCGTTTTACACTAGGTACATGGAAAGACGCTTTCCAAAGTAGTGTAGCTCTTGTTGGATATAATATCAGTGATGTGTATGTTTCAGCGAAGAAGAAGACAGACACCGATAGAGAGAGTTTTTTTATTTTCTGATTAGCTGGCAAACACACGCCAGAAGAAGTTGTCACATGTTTATGGATGCTGCAGTTTTTCAGTAAAGAGAGACTGAACAACCGTTTCTGTACATTTTATTTCCAAAGTTGCAGTTAAATCGTGTCAAACTTTGGGATTTATAAAAAAAAAAAAAACTTGGCAGAGAGTGTGCAGTCCTCCACACAATGATGACACATGTACACACAATCTGGAGAAATGAGAAACCACGTCTCCGTCGGCAGAGGGATGAAACACGGAAACGATGTGAACCTGATCCCATTATGTAGAGGAAATTGAAGTATTACTGTTCACATATCGCATATGAAGAGTTCATTTCATCATTTCAGAGTTCATTCATGTCTGAATTTTATTCTAATAAGTAAGCAGAACAGTGGGACCGATTATGTTTACACAGACTTTGTTTTCAATGGTTCAGTTCGTGCAGAGACATCTAAATCAGCCAAACGCTGCTGCTGTGCACCAACGTCTGGATGTGATGCGTCCACTTAAAAAATTTAAAAAAAAAAAAAGTAGCAGTTATTTCATTCATTCATTGAACACGTTTAATTTTCCTTAAATACCTGGGTAACTTCGTTGATGGAGTTGATTATGTCCCTTTGCATCAGTGAGGACAGGTCGACGAGCTGCAGTGAAGACGCTCAGCTGCTGCAGCATCATAATGTGTTCACTTAGGAGTTCTGTAAAGTATAGTGTGTTGGCTCATCAATTAATAAAGTGAAGCAGCCTCCATTAACATCTTACCTCCCTTATGTGTCTTTCAGGCCTTAAGAAGTCAGACATTGTGTAGCCATGCCAACATGGTGACTTTGCCAAACCTGAAAGCCTGGACCTGGTACTGTGTGAGCATCCAGTCACGCTATGACTTCTACAACAAGAGCAGCAGCTTCACTTCACCCCACTGTATGCAGACTGAAGGTAAAATATTTTAGATAGACATTTACATATGGCTGAAAACTGAAAAGAATCCAAAATCTGCTTGTTGCTGTCCCCTGGGAACATTTAATAAAGTAGTAGAGTGGTTGAGTGTGTTGAGTGTGAGGGTGTTTCTGATTCACTGTAACATCAAAAGGTAGTGTTGAAACATCACTAGCCTCCAAAGATGGTTTGGAAAATGTACACGTGCAGATTATATGCTCTCTGAAATTGGTGTTTTTGAGCTAGTGAATACGGTACATTTTCATAACAGATGGATTACTATTTGGAAGACGCTATGTTTTGCTTTACATCTCAGAATTCATATTGCAACAAGGGGGCCAAAATGGCATATCAACGGTGGCTAATGCTCCAGATAACGGTGTTTTGGCCTATTTTTTTTCACGTGTGAAAAGGTGCAACAATAAGTTCCATAATGTCCATTATTTAACAGAGGATTTGCCACACTGGTTTGCTTGAAGGAACTCTGGTCCTAATCAAGACAGGAGGAAATCTTAACAGGCTCTAATTCTTGTGTACATTTCCTCCAATTGTTCTCTTAGTAGTATAGGTGAGGGGCACTAGATGTTTTTTTCTTATCAGTGCCCTTAAATCTGTATGTTTTTGCTTCATTCAAATTGGCTAATGTAAAATATGTTTTAGGAATTAACACAGTAAGGCAAAGAGTAGTCTCAACAGGGATAATTCAGCTGTACAAAATTTGCATGTTTTACATGAAATACCTGAAAGTGTATTTTACCTGAAATACACACACACACAAAATGTATATTGCCAAAGGGATTACGGATTTCCAAATCATCTGCATAGAAATACATAGTCAAACTATGAAAGTTCATCAACAGTCACACTAGAAACAAGATAAATATGTTCTGGCTTCAGTAAGACAGAGGCAACTTTGAGCTCATCACTAAGTGGCAAGTCACTTAAATCACATCAATACTAGAATCACACAACTCCCAGTACTGCTCAGTACCAACATTATCAGTCAGTGACACTGTTTGAATAATGGTTTTCAACAGAAAGAGCTAAGCTTGACCGCTGTTTCTCAAGTTTTCCAGGCTTTAATTAATTTAGATGTAAGGATAGGAATGGCAGTGTCTATAATGTCTCAGTTCAAGTTTAAAATGTTTGAGAGGGACAGATCTTTGTTAATGGAGTTACCATAGTCTTTGCATATTCACATTCATATGAAGACTAGGAAAAAAGAAGGCACCATACCCATTTGCCACTAAATACAAATGCAGCATGTACATTTGCATTCTTTTCATAGACAGTTATGTTTATTGTAATTTCCTTCTTCAGCAGGAAACCAACGGTTTTTAAAGCGAGTAGATATTAAATTCATTTTACTTGTTCATAGAGTATTTAAACTTATAACTCTTATTAGAGGACAGTGACGCCGGCCAAAACCATGACGACACACGCAAGACTTCACGTGATTGATGGGCATTGTAATGATGGCCTGCTTTTCAATAAAGTTGTTCTAAAAAATATTGGTAGCTTGGTAGTCAGCTTATTGTCTGTTAATTGTGTTAGTTAACCCAAGAAAACACATTGGCAATAAATATAAAATGCATGTAAATTGTTACATTCAGCAATTTTAGTTTTGGCTGTCATTGTCTTTAAACTTCAATATGTTATACACATTTTTAAAGGTATTTAAAACAGCATGAAATGTCATTCATTCATTCATTCATTCATTCATTCATTCGTTCATTCGTTCGTTTAGTTATTGTTGACTCTGTACACTGTAGAATTATTTGGGCACTAAACCTTCCTAGAAAACCTCTAGGGTTATCAGCGGGTCATGGAAACCGGCTGACACTGCATACTTCTAAGGAATCCAGCCTGTACTTCCACATTGGTATCATTTGATTCTTTCTAGGTCAGTCTGTGTACTCAGGGCATCACTACACAATTTATTAAGGATGACTTGTAGCTTCTCTTACTTACCGCCAGGCACCTCTTGAACTCAGTCCGATCTCATACAGAGAATATGAGAGTCTGAGAGGGGGCTCTCACAGGATTCAGTGTTACCTTCAGTACACAGACTACATGATTGTTAGTGTGTTTAGATATAATTCACTCATAGGTTATATAATTGCACTCATAATTATAATTCTCATGAAATGATACCTACTGATAAATATTTCAACCCAAAATATGGGCATTTACTTAACATATCTGTTATATGTTTGTATGCTTTATATATCTGTTATATCAGACAGTTTTGCCACCAAGAGCTGGCAGGGTCAGATAGTTAAAAAGTAATGTCGGATACAGCTGTTTTGGATATTTGCATTCAGACATAACTTTACTCCTAAGGGTCATGTTGAGTCAAGTTTGAAGTTGCACTTGATGTATGAAAATAAACTTTGCAACTTGTCAAACGGAGGCACAAGAAATGACTAGTAATGCAGATAACCTAGTTTAGCTATCCTTAGCTAACACATGGTGTTCCAAATAAAGAGTCTGTAAAATAGTTGTCCATCCTGCTACTAACCATAGATGTGAACAGAAATGACATGTTCCACATAAAGCAACATAATTTTGAATTTTTTCCTCATTTAAAAGTGTTTCCTTGAGAAGGTAAAACTGATGGTCTTCACTGTCAAAGCAATGTAGTGATGTACAGCGGAACTTGGAGGAAGCAACCTGAAGTGACATTATGTGGTCACACAACATGAAAAACTCTGGTTTGAAGCAAAAATGCTGCTTTGCTCAAATGATTAATTTCTTATATGGGAAGTGTTATTTGTTTTAAGGCAAAGTGAATAAAACAGGTTTAAACAAGAAATCATATTTTTTTATTACAACAATATAAAATTGCTCTTGAAGTCACTTTTTACTGTGTATACATGCAACATATAACTGCAGATCTAATCGATGTACTTTTGCCTCTGTATATGTTTACACACTTTATCAGGTGCTACTCCATGGTGGCAGATCTTTGTGTACTTCGTGAGCTCTCTGGTGATCTGTTTCCTGGTCATGTCTCTCTCACTCTATGGCTCCTTTTGGTGCTACAAGACCTTCAAGGCAACATTGTACCCCTCCATCCAGCTGCCAATAGACTTCAAAGATGTATGTACCCACAGCCCCCCCAGGCATCACAAACCTATGTGTAATATTTAAAGGATAATTGGCATTGTAATAACTCAGGTTTTATTGTCAAAAATTTGGCCAATTTAAGTAAGTTTCTCTCTTCTTTTTCCTTCTCTCCCTGGTTGGCCGTCCTTCACTCTGGTTCTCTAGTATTTTTGTGACACTCCTGGGTCGGACATCCCACGCCTCCTCACCCCAGATTCAGAATCAGAGCTGTTGTGTGATAAGGTGACCGTCTGTCCCATGCCATTGGTCCTGGAAATCCACAAACCTCCCATGGAGGCCCTGCCAGTGCCCCCATCTGATCTGGAGCCAGATAGAAGGTTAATTTAATCTCTGATGCTAACCTCTGATGCTGAACAGCTACATTTTACTTTCATGTTTACAAATAACATTTAATAAGAAATTACTCATTACATTTTCAAGGGGTTTTATATTTATATATGTATTATTTTAGAAAGTACTTCAGTCAGTGTTTCACTCCACACTGGCCACATATAATAATGTATATTGTAAAACATATTTTGAATGAATAAATATACCTTTACCTTGATATTTCCAGTGACAGACACAGTCGTCAGGACAGCAGCAGCAGTAGAGACTCAGGAGTTTACTCCACAGGGGGCAGCTCCAGCCTGCGGCAGCCCAACAGCAATCGGTCCACCACAGGGGCTGAAGAGTCCTGGCAGAGCCCCTTTGACTTAAAGCAGGTGAAGATGCAGGAACTGGCTCCAGGACTCAAGAGTCGACTTCTGATCACAGATGAGGGCATTGTAGACATGCGTGTCTGAAGGCATTCACTTAAAAAAAAAAAAAAAAAAGCCACTGTCTCAACCTGCATTGAGGTCCACTTATTAAGTAGCATTAAATAGACATGAGCAGATGAAGTAAAATAAAATGACTTAAGGGTGTGTGATTAGACACTAACAAAAATGTTCTCAACACTGTTGTAGTGGTAGAAAAAGAAACCTTTGAATAGAGTCAGCATCTTGTCTGTTTTGCACCCACAGAAAAGTGCTGTGAATTTTAACAAAACATAATGACATTAGGAATCTGGGGCACATACTCAAGTGGCAATTTAAAGGTACACCTTGCTAAAACTATTGCAGTCATATACAACAGTCCTGCAGAAAATCCTGCCTTCATGAGGGTTCTAATTTTTAGTTATTACTTTACTTTGTTTGAGAAAGGTATTGATTTAACTGTGTGATCATTTTTGTGGATGTAATTTGTGGGGTTATTCAGTCGAATTATTTTATACTTATGGAAGTTATTTGGCCTGTCCTCATTGATATAAATTAGGGTGGACAAAATGATAGAAACACAATTCATACAATAAAATTCATAAGCACTTAATACACTTAATGGCATAAATCTATCCCTATATCATTAAAACGATGTTATGTTCTTTAACATTTTGCCAAAATGTCTCAGTGAGTTGATTAGAACAGAAATCTACTTCAAAATTGGCACTTAGACCTTAACAAGGATATATGTTGATATCCAACAATCCATCCAAAACAAATATCCATATCAAATAAAACCTTTCATACAGGATTTTTTTTCATTCTGGATGTTTTATTTTTTTCATCTAATCAGTAAAGAAATTCTAAGCCCCTATTATGAAAGCAAAGGTTTGCTTTTGTGTTTTTATGTTTGTGTCTCTGAGAAAAGTATTAACCTTAACACAAGCATTTGAATGCATTTTTGATTCTTATAGAATCGTATATTAGTTCTGTTTGTTCTTTGGAGATATTGTATTTGTATCAAAGATAATTTCCTCATATTTGTCACTGGAGCTATATTATATACATCTCTGTTTATCTTTCATGCTTGGTTTTATATTTTGAGGCAGAAACCTGGTTGTGACAGAACAGAACACCTTTCCTGTATGTTCACATCAAGGTTTAGCTCATTTATTCTTTGACTTCACATTCTTGTGTACTTGTACAGTGTATTAAACAACTTTTGTTGCTGTCATCTTTATCTTTGTGGCATTTTGAGGCAGCAAGTGTAAGGAAATACACAAGTACAAAATCAAACTGTATGTGTGTGTGTGTGTGTATGTATATGTGTATATATGTATATATGTGTATATATATGTATATATATATATATGTATATATGTATGTATATATATGTATGTATATATATATATATATATATATGTATATATATATATATGTGTATATATATATATGTATATATACGTATATATATATATATATATATATATATATATATATATATATATGTATATATATATATATATATATATATATATATATATATATGTGTGTGTATATATGTGTGTGTGTACACAACTTTTTCCACCTTTAATGTGACCTATAACCTGTACAACACAATTAGAAAAACAAATTGAAACCTTTACAGGGGAAAAATAGCATAGGTCCATCAGCATAGCACATCTCTTGATGTGGCAATATTTTCCCACTCTTCTTTGCAAAACTGCTCCAAATCTGACAGATTGCGAGGGCATCTCCTATGCACAGCCCTCTTCAGATCACCCCACAGATGTTCAATCAGATTCAGGTCTGGACTCTGGCTGGGCCATTCCAAAACCTCAATCTTATACTGGTGAAGCCATTCTTTAGTTGATTTGGATGTGTGCTTTGGGTCATTGTCGTGCTGAAAGATGAAGTTCCTCTTCATCTTCAGTTTTCTAACAGAAGTCGGAAGGTTTTGTGCCAACGACTGACTGGTATTTGGAACTGTTCATAATTCCCTCCACCCTGACTAAGGCCCCAGTTCCAGTTGAAGAAAATCAACCCCAAAGCATGATGCTGCCACCACCATGCTTCACTGTAGGTATGGTGTTCTTTTGGTGATGAGCAGTGTTGTTTTTGCGCCAAATATACCTTTTGGAATTATTGGCCAAAAAGTTCAACCTTGGTTTCATCGGACCACAACACATTTTCCCAAGTTTGGGAACGTTGCGTTGCGTTTGGGAGATTTCTAATGTCTTTTTGCAAAATGAAGCCGGGCTTGGATGTTTTTCTTTGAGAGATAAGGCTTCCGTCTTGCCACCCTTCCCCATAGCCCAGACACATGAAGAAGACGGGAGATTGTTGTCACATGTACTACACAGCCAGAACTTGCCAGAAATTCCTGCAACTCCTTCAATGTTGCTGTCGGCCTCTTGGCAGCCTCCCTGACCAGTTTTCTCCTCGTTTTATTATCAATTTTGGATGGACGTCCTGTTCTTGGTAATGTCACTGTTGTGCCATATTTTCTCCACTTGATGATAACTGTCTTCACTCTGTTCCATGGTATATTTGATTCCTTGGAAATTTCTTTTGTACCCTTCTCCTGACTGATATCTTTGAACAATGAGATCCCTCTGATGCTTTGGAAGCTCTCTGCGGACCATGGCTTGTGCTGGAAGATGTGGCTACAAAAATGTGAAGAAAAGCCTACTAGAACAGCTGAACTTTATTTGGGGTTAATCAGAGGCACTTTAAATGGTGACAGGTGTGTGCTGACTCCCATTTAACATGAGTTTGAATGTAATTGGTTAAATCCGAACACAGCCATACCCCCAGTTATAAGAGGGTGTGCACACTTGTGCCAACCTCATTATCTCAGTTGTTTATTTTTACTTTACCTCCCTAAAAGATTTCAGTTTGTTTTTCAATTGCATTGTACAGGTTATGGGTCACATTAAAGGATGGAAAAAGTTGTGAAATTATTTATCTTGGTGTCAATTTTTTACATCACAAAAACCTGGCATTTGAACAGGGGTGAACAGTGTGTAGACTTTTTATATCCACTGTGTGTGTGTGTGTGTATATATATATATATATATATAAGTTTTAAAAGAACCTAAAGAGCACATTGGATTTAATTTGGGACAGTTCATTCAGGAAATGTAGCAGACGGTAAACCTAATTTAATTTCATAATGTTTGATCCAGTTGGAACTCATACTTTCTGCCAAATTTCCAATCTGCATTGCCCATCGCTGTCTGTTTCGATGTTTGGTTTATTGTATATAAGCATATTATTTAGCAGTGTACTGTGTATGTACAATGCATTAGGGATGTCAGGATGTCAGAGGGGATGTTACATCTCCAGCCTCATATCCACCATCATGCTGTACCTGTCTTGGCAGACAATTATAAAAATTCAATAAATCACTAATACTAAACCACGGTGTCAAAATGAGCGACTGTACTGTGTGTGGGTTCTCGTAGACACGAGCTGAGCTCCATACTGTTCACTGTCAAAGCTTTGATCCTAGAGTTTAAAGTTGTATTAAAGATTTTCATTTCATTGTCTTTTGTGGCACTCTTACAGCCTCATGTGCCATGATGCATAATGTGACATGGCTAACTCTTAACAGACACTGCAGCCTTCACTTTAGGATTGGTCAGGAGCTCCCAGATAACCTCCAATCCAGTCCCTACCTCCTTCTCTCACTCTGACGTCTCTGGTCCAGTCCAACCTGCGACTGCCTCCTCGCATCCAGAGTTTTTAAAAGACATCCACCACTTGTATGCAGCTGTGATTGTATTTTGATCAGCACGCAACCATGCCTCCCAAAGAGTATTAATTCGTATACTGGTACTCGAATGATATTGAGTTTTTGTAATGTACCGCTGGTGGCAAGGCTCTAATTTTGTGATTTTGGTACTGTACAGTTGTTTGTTTTCAGCTTCAATATTTAGGGCCCGCGCAGACCGAATGGCACCGAAGGTGGTTCAAGGCCCTATTGTAATTCAAATGTTTACTTTTTTAGGGCCCGAGCACTAACGGGCACTGAGGTCGGTGCAAGGCCCTATTGTAATTCGAATGTTTCTTATTTTTATCCTCCTCCTCCTCCTCATTCCGTGCATAAATAAATCACATTTTAGACAGCCTGAAGTTGCTCGAAAAGTCACAAAGACACACGACAAAGTTTCTTGGAGACATGGTCTAACAGGAAGTCTGCCATTTTTTAATCAAAAGTCTAATTTTGGCACTAACTTTCACATGTTTGATTGTAGTCCAGGCCTGAACAAATCTATGCTGCCAATATTCAATTATGGGTATAGCGCCACCTATTGGCGACAGGAAATGTCATGGTTTACATTACAATACCTCTCCACTAGGGAGTCTAGTGTATTAACCTCAGACTTGGTGTGGAAGTTGTTGAGACCTTGGTGATGACACTTTGCAAACAATTTCAGCTTTTCATCAGAGAGCGTGGCCGTGATGGCACAGCAAATTTTGATGTCTCTCACCATGACTGAAAACATTGCCCTAACTTATACATGGTCCAATCTGCCTCAAGTTTTCAACCTGAACACATCTGCATTTCAATTTTCCTCGCCAGTTATAGTGTCACGTAGATACATTTAATGAAGCAGCCTTACGTATTTGAAATTTGGCACACGTGTAACATCACAAAGCCTCCAAAAAAGTCTCCTGGAGCTAGACTGCCTGACACAAAATGGCTCCATTACGCCCCCTCGAAATTTTCATGCTTCATGCTTTCTCCTACATGTTTGAAATATGAAATTATAAATTGTATATGTATATGAATTTTATGAAACATGCTAAGATCTACAAAAAAAGTCTCTTGGACCCATATCCTAAACTTGACAGGAAGGAAGTCATCAATTTTGATATATGTGTGCAGACTTGCCATAAATTCAATAATAATAAATAAATAAATAAATTCAGCCATTTTGAGGCCTTCTATTTTAATGTACTCCTCCTACAGTTTTCTTCAGATTGACTTCTAATTATTTATATTTCATTCTACAGGCTGTTGTCATGCCAAGTTGCAAAGCTTTTTGATGTGGGTTAAACAGCCTGTCCTAGGCAGCGTGGCAAATTTGGATATTCGCCCTAAAACAGAAGTTGATGTCACTTCCAGGCCTCATTCTTGAATGAACTCCTCCTAGAAGCTTTGTCAGATTGGCTTCAAATTTCAAATGTAGAATCTAAAGACATGGGTGATGCTAAATTGCAAAGCTTTTTAGTTTTCATCGAACAGCAAGTCCGTGGGGGTGTGGCAGTTTGATGTTTCGCCATGAAACTGGAAGCAGCTGCTGCTGATGGGCTTGCGATGCTCAGAAATCCATGAAATTTGGCACAATCATCAGAAGTGGTAAAATCTCACAGGTGATGTGGGTCTCAGGACTGTATGTGATAAAATGTTTCCATAGCGCACCCTAAAAAGATTCAAAGGAACACCCCCCAGTAAAAGTTCCACCTGCATGTTTGAACGTCACAGTCCATGTAACAGCCGCTGAGGCTCACGTGTTTGCAGTCTGATGTAGAGCTGGTGCCCTCGACATGGCAGCCTCCCCGACGGGCATGGGGGTGCGAGGGCCCGTTCAATGCTGCTTGCAGCTTTAATTTCCTTTGTATTCTTGCAGTGACTCCTGTAGTCATTCTAGTTCCCATGGGTCATTTGTTTTCCTATGTTTTCTTTGAGTATGGAGTTTTGCCAGCTAAGCAACTCTGAATTTTAGATACTAGAGGGGAACTTGTTTTATTTGTTTGCTTGTTTGGCGCCATCCACTGCTGTATTATTTATGTGTCAGCCCTACCTGTTACCTGGGTTTGTCAAAGTTTTTATTTTGTACTGCTTGTTTTCTGTGGGTCCTAACAAAGAAACAGCATTGTTCTTTGTGGCCAGTTTGCAAACAGAGTGTAACATAACATAAGAAATCCTCCCCTCACTTAATTATCTTTAGTGGTTCCAGTAATATTTGGTCTTAAATTGTAGTAAGGTGCCATACCATTGATAAACTGAGAAATAGCAAATGACCACTATGGTGGATGGCTGAATAATGTATTTATTTGTGAGAAAATGTATTAATCTATATTATACATACATAAGAGGAGATAATATGCTGTAAGATAATACTACCCTTTCCAACATGAATCTGCCAAAGGGTCAGATACCCAGTCATTTATGCAGGGTTTTTCTTGATTGATTTGATATTAACTTTTACATCATCTAATCATTTGTGTACATCATAAAGTCAATTTCTTATTATTATTTTTAACAAATTGCATAAAACATATTGTTGGTTACTGGTCTCTTGAATAGTCTTAACCCCTGAAACATCTAGGCATTAGTTCATTATATAAGCCATAACATGCATTGTTGAACCAGCTGTCATAACTTGTTAACAGTGTTAACTACACTGGTCCTGAGACTGAAACTTTACGATCGTAAAGTTTGCAGACGACACCACCATAGTGGGTCCTCATATCGGACAGATGATGAGAACCCACTACAGAGAGGAGATCCAGCACCTTACTCAGTAGTGTTCACGCAACAACCTTGTTCTAAACCAGCAAGACCAAGGAGGTCATAGTGGACTACAGGAGGTCCAGGAAGGACAGAGCACGCTCCTCTCCTCATCCACGGGGAAGCAGTCAATGAGCGTGTCAACAACATCAAGTTCCTGGGCATCCACATCACATCTGACCTGACCTGGTCCATGAACACAGCTCACCTGGTAAAGAAGGCTCAACAAAGACTCTTCTTCCTCAGGAAGCTGAAACATGCTGGACTCTCCCCTCAGCTCCTGACAAACTTCTACAAGGGCCACAATAGAGAGTAGCATCCTCTGTCTCAGTGCAACAGTGTGGTATGGCAGCTGCACTGCACAAGACCGAAAAGTCTCAAAACATATAGGAAAGCCCTGTGTAATGCCAGAGCAGCCTACTATTTGGCATTAAAATAAGAACTGCCCTAGGTTTCTTTTCAGCACTGTAGCCAGGCTGACACAGAGCCATAGCTCTATTGAACCCTGCATCCCCTTAAGTTTAAGTAGTAATGATTTCATGAGCTTCTTTAATAACAAGATTTTGAATATTGGGGAAAAAAATCTGTCAGGATCTGCCCTCGTCAGATTGTGATCTATCTAACGTGCCTTCAGACTCAGGAAATTTAGGAGCAGATACATTAAAACCTGACAATTTTTAGACAGTTTAGACAGTTTTATTATTGGCCAATTGGCCTTCCCGAACTATCCTCGTTAGTCTCATCATCTGAAAGCAACAACTTGTCTCCTAGACCCGATCCCAACTACGCTGCTTAAGGAAGTTTTCCCATTTATTGGCACATCACGCTGCTGCATATTATTAATCTGTCTCTGGTGTCAGGCTTTGTACCCAAGTCTTTTAAAGTAGCTGTAATTAAACCATTGATCAAAAAACCTACACTTGATGCAGATGTGTTAGACAAAAATGGGAGGTTGGATATTGGTCTATAATTGGCTAAGATCCTAGAGAAAGCCGTTGCACAACCAGTTATGTTGTAATTATCTCCACAGTAATAGTCTTTTTGAAGATTTTCAGTCAGGATTTAGAGCTCACCATAGCACAGAAACGGCACTAATCACTAATGACCTGTTGTTAAAAAAAAATAAAAATAAAGGGCTTCTGTCTGTACTTGTCCTGTTAGACCTCAGTGCTGCCTTTGATACAGTTGGCCATCACATTCTGTTGCTGAGAATGGAAAAACTGCTTGGTATTAAAGGGTCTGCATTAAACTGGTTTAGATCAGATCATACTTATTAGATTGGTCTCAGTTTGTCCATATTAACAATGAATCCTCTGTGCATACTAAAGTCTGTCATGGAGTTCCACAAGGTTCAGTGCTAGGTCCAATTCTATTTATTTTGTATATGCTGCCCCTTGACAATATCATCAAGATTTGAAGATTTCAAGAATTTATTGTCATTACACAACAATTTACATCAGCAGTCATTGGTAATGAAATTCTTAAATCCCAGGCTCTCCTAACAATGCTAAAAAGAATATTAACAACAATAGAGGCTCTCAAAAGAAAAAGATAATAGATAATAAAAAATAAAAATATAAAATAAAATTTAAGATAAATAATAAACTAGAGTAATAAAATAAATAAATAAAGAGCTTAAAATATAAGTTATACAAATAAAAACTGTAAATGTAATTATGTAAATAATGTAAAAGTATTATAAGTAACATATACACAGATATATATACAGATATATATATATATATATATATATATATATATATATACAGATATATAAGATATATATACAATAGAAAAATATATACAACAAGAAGTGAAGGTGTTATTTAAAAAGTGGTGGTGCTGTGGACAGAGTTTAAAAGTCTTATGGCCTGCGGGATGAAGCTGTCCCTGAGCCTGGTGGTTCGGGCTCGAATTGCTGAGGAACTGTTGGCCAGACGGCAGCAGGCAGAACAGTTTGTAGCTGGGGTGACTGGGGTCCTTAATGATTTTGGTGGCCTTCCTTCCTACACCGCTGGGTGTAAGAGGTCCTCCATGGATGGATGGCAGCTCCGTCCTGGTGATGTGCTGAGCAGCTTTCACCACCCTCTGTAGAGCCTTACATGGTTGAGGGCGGTGTGCAGCTGCTGTACCAGGCGGTGATGCAGCCAGTCAGGATGCTGCCTATAGTGCACCTGTAGAAGCTGCAGAGTATCCTTGAGTCCATGTTGAGCCTCCGCAACCTGTGGAGGAAGAAGTGATAAAGTCAGTGTGATGAGTCCAGGTGAGGTCCTCACTGATGTGGACCCCGAGGAACCTGAAGCTGCTGACTCTCTCCACCGTAGTCCCGTTGATGGAGAGGGGGGCGTGTTCCTCTCTCTGCCTCCTCCTGAAGTCCACGATATCAGCTCCTTTAGTTTTGCTGACGTTGAGATGGAGGTTGTTGTCCTGGCACCAAGATGTCAGGTCTCTGACCTCCTCTCTGTAGGCCATCTCGTCGTCACCGGTGATCAGGTCAATGATGGTTGTGTCGTCAGCAAATTTGACAATGGTGTTGGAGCTGTGGGTGGCCACGCAGTCATTCATGCGTGAACAGGGAGTATACAGCAGAAGGTTGAGCACACAGCCCTGGGGGGCACCGTCAGTGTTCAGAATCAGGGTGGAGGATGTGGTGCTGCCCATCCGCACAGCCTGGGGTCTGCCAGTCTGCCCGATCAGAAAGTTTGGGATCCAGTCACAGAGGGCGCTGTTGAGCCCAAGAGGTCTCTGAGCTTGGTGACGATCTTGGAGGGCACAATGGTGTTGAATGCTGAGCTGTAGTCAATGAACAGCATTTTTACATATATGTGTCCCTCTGGTCCAGGTAGGGAGAGGGCAGTGTGGAGGGTGAGGGCGATGGCATCATTTCAGTTGACCTATTGGGCCTGTAGGCAAACTGAAGTGGGTCCAGTGAGTCCGGGATGGAGGAGGTGATGAATGATTTGACTAACCGCTCAAAGCACTTCATGATGGTGGAGGTGAGTGCTACTGGGCAGGTAGTCATTCAGGCAGAGGATTTTGGTTTTCTTGGGGACAGGGACAATGATGGTCTCATTGAAGCATGTGGGGACTACAGATTGGAGCAGTGACATGTTGAAAATGTCTGTGAAGACATCTGCCAACATCCTCTTTTTGTAGTCCGTAAGAGTTTTTAATCCGGCCCACATGCTCCTGGTGTTGGAGCCTCTTGTAATGAGACTCCACTTTGTTTCCTGTACTGTCTCTTTGTGCTGCTGATGATGGCTCTCCACACACCACTCCGTCGTCAAGCTTAAGCAGTCGCACAGAGCCGCCAAGTCTGATTGGTGGTCGGACCACTGCTGAATGGTCCGCGTCCACCGGTCCGTCAACGCTTCAATTTCTGCCTATAGGAAGGCAGCAGCAGAACTGAGGTGTGGTCAGATTTTCCGAATGGAGAGCGAGGAGGGCCTTATGTACGTGTCCGCTGTACCAAGGCTATGCAAACATGATCGAGTGTGTTCTCACCACGCTGTAGGGGAGACAGCTGATGTGCTGGTGATATGATAGATAGATAGATAGATAGATAGATAGATAGATAGATAGATAGATAGATAGATAGATAGATAGATAGATAGATAGATAGATAGATATAGATAGATAGATAGATAGATAGATAGATAGATATAGATAGATAGATAGATACTTTATTGATCTCCAAGAGAAATTCACATTTCCAGCAGCTTGAAAGGTGGAAACTTAAACTTAAAATAACAATAACAATCTAAAATTAAAAAAAATATATGAAATTAAAAAATATGAAATAAATAAAAGAAATAAGCATCTGGCAGTTCTTGTACAAAGGTAGGTGCAGTTGTGCAAAATGCAATTAAATGGCAGTGTGTGACATACAGTTGTGCAACAGTGGTCGGTTTGTACACACTTGAGTCCACATATAGATGTGTGTGTGTGTGATAAAGTGCGTGTGTGTCCAAAAGGTGCGTGGTGAGTCCGAAGCTTGTTTTGTGTTATCGCTCCACCCAAGAGGTTTTGTAGAGCCAGTATGGCGTGGGGAGGAGGAACGATCTCCTCAGTCTGAGGCTGCCCCCCCAGCACACTACTGCGTACAGGAGGGCGCTCACTACCACAGACTGGTAGAAGATCTGCAGTAGCAGCTTCTTGCAGATGTTGAAGGACGCCAGCCTTCTGAGGAAGTACAGGCGGCTCTGTCCTTTCCTTTCCTGCACAGAGCGTCTGTGTTGGCAGTCCAGTCCAGTTTATCATCCAGCTGCACACTCCCAGGTATTTGTAGGTGTGTACCACCTCCACACAGTCCCCTTTGATGATGACCGGCTCTGGGTGCGGCCTGGGTCTCCTAAAGTCCACCACCATCTCCCTGGTCTTGGTGATGTTGAGGAGCAGGTGGTTCAAGTCACACCATGTGACGAAGTCCTTGATCAGTTCTCTGTACTCATCCTCCTGTCCACTCCTGATACAACCCACGATGGCTGTGTCGTCCGCGAAACTTCTGTACATGACAGAGCTCTGACTTGTACTGAAAGTCGGACGTGTACAGGGTGAACAGGAACCGGAGAGAGCACAGTTCCCTGTGGTGCTCCTGTGCTGCTGGCCACAGTGTCGGACCTACAGTCCTCCCAGCCTAACATACTGAGGTCTGCCAGTCAGGTAGTCTGTGATCCATGCCACCAGGTGTGATCCAACTCCCATCTCTGTCAGTTTGTCCCTGAGGAGCAGTGGCTGGATGGTGTTAAAGGTGCTGGAGAAGTCCAAAAATGTAATCCTCACAGCACCACTGCCTCTGTCCAGGTGAGAGAGAGATCGGTGGAGCAAGAAGATGATGGCATCCTCCACTCCCGTCTTCTCCCGGTAAGCAAACTGCAAAGGGTCAAGAGCGTGGTGGGTCTGTGGCCTCAGGTGCCCAGGTGGTGCCAGCAGCAGCCGCCGTTCCATGGTCTTCATCACGTGGCGACGTCAGGGCGACCGGCCTGAAGTCATTCAGCTCACCAGGATGCGGCTTTCTTGGGGACTGGAATGATGCAGGATGTCTTCCACAGCTGGGGAACCCTCCCCTGTCCCAAGCTCAGGTTGAATATGCGCTGGAGGGGGTGTCCCAGCTCCCTCGCACAGGCCTTCAGTAGTCGCGAAGTGATACTCCATCTGGACCTGCAGCTTTGCTGGGGCGCAGCCTCCTCAGCTCTCCACAGCTCTCCACAGCTCTCCACAGACCTGAGCAGCTGTGATCGTCGTATGGGTGGTGTGATTGGGGGGAGGAGGGAGGTGTCCTCTTTTTTGCTGGTGACGGCTTGTGGGAGTAGGAGGGTGGGGGCTGCTGTGTTCAGAGGTGTGAATGGGTTGGGGTGATCAAACCTGTTAAAGAAGTGGTTTAGCTGGTTTGCCCTTCCCACATCCCCCTTCAATGGGGGCACCTCTCTTGGAGCTGCAGCCAGTGATGGTCTTCATCCCCTCCCACACCTCCCTCATGTTGTTGTTTTGCATCCTTTGTTCTATTTTCCTTCTGTCCTTCGCCTCCCTGACTGCTGAGTTCTTCGTATCTACTTAAGGGGGTGGCTCTGTATGCATCCTTCACGTTTGCATACATCAGGTCTAAAGTCCTCTTCCCCCTGGTGTTACAGTCCACGTACTGGTGAAAAGCAGCCAGTGTATTGTCCAGAGTGGCATGATTAAAGTCCCCAGAGATTAGCACGAGAGCCTCAGGATGCTGTGTTTGTAGTTTAGCCACATCGCTGTGGATGACGTCACACGCAGCCTCCGCGTCGGCGCGCGGGGTAATGAATGTAAACAACAAGAACAATGGCATGGCTGAACTACCTGGGCAAGTAATAGGGACGTAAACTTACACAGCCAGGAGTTCAATATCCCTGCAGCAGGTGGAGATCTTAATGTTCACATGCCCAGGATTGCATCACCGCCGTTTGTTCACATACAGTGCGAGTCCTCCTCCTTTGCGCTTCCCACAGGCTTTTGTGTCTCTGTCCGCTCTGACTGTACTGAAGTCTGGTAGCTCCACCTTAGCATCTGGAATGCTAGCTGTTAGCCACGTTTCAGTAAGACACAGTAAACTGCACTCCCTGATGGTCTTAAGGTTCTTTGTCAGCGCAGCCAGTTCGTCGATCTTATTCGGTAGTGAGTTCACGTTTCCCATGATCATCGAAAGGTACCGGGGGCTTGAATTTCCACTTCTTTGCTAGCCGCTTAGCTTTTAGGATAGCGCCGGCTCTGCAGCCACCGGTACGGCTTTCCTTACGTCCACAGGTAAACACGGAACCACACTGATGCGGGACTTTGCTCTCAGAGCGTGTAAAAAGTTGCTCGAGTAAACGAGTTTCGGCGTTGAGGAATCCATATCCATAGGATAGAATAATACGTTTTCAAGAAACCAGGAAAGAGAAGAGGAAAAAAAAATTAAAAAAGAGACAAAAGTGCGAGAACACACGGAGCTGCTAGAGAGGCTGCCACTCGCGTCGGCACCAGAAGTCTTCATCTCGGTAGGACTTTCCTCAGGTTGGCACTGTTAAAGTCCCCAGCTACACATAAACGCAGCCTCTGGCCGTGAGGTCTCTGTCCTGTCGATAACTCCATATAGCAGCTCATCCATTGCCTTGTTGATGTCGGCGTGTGGCGGAACATACACTGCTGTCATGATGACTGATGTAAACTCACGCGGAAGATAATAAGGCCGGCATCTGATCATGAGGTGCTCCAGGTCCAGAGAACAGCCCGTAGAAATAATCTCCACATCTGAGCACCACTTGTTGTTCACCATGAAGCAGACAGCTTCCTCCCTTGCTCTTCCCTGAATTAATTGTCAGGTCCTGTTGGTGAATGGAGAATCAGGAGGCACTCCATAAATTTCCACTGTTATGCTGATGACACCCAATTATATTTATCATTATGTGGAGCCAGACAAAACTGATGATCAGCTCCATGAAACTCCAGGCCTGCCTTAAAGATTTAAAGGCTTGGATGACAAGAAATTTCCTGCTGTTAAAACTCAAATAAAACTGAAGTGATCCTTATTAGGTCCGAAACACCTGAGGAACACGTTTAATCCTAATATAGCCTTGCTGGATGGCATTAACACTGTAAGGAACCTCAGTGTTTTATTTGATCAGGATATGTCCTTCGACACCCATATTAAGCAAGCATATTTCAAGGTCTGCCTTTTACCACCAGCGCAATGCAACATTGCAAAAAATTAGGCACTTTCTGTCCCAAAGTGATGCCGAAAAATTAGTCCATGCATTTGTCTCTTCCAGGCTGGATTATTGTAATTCGCTTTTATCAGGCTGCCCGAACAAGGTTAAAACTCATGTTAAAGACTCTACAGCTGGTCTAGAATGCCGCTGCTCGGGTGCCTCTACTCTTATTATGGTAGTAGTGCAAACTGGAGTTAGCTAAACTAGGCTAAAGTGGCTAAAGTGGTTAAACTGGTTAAAAGTAGTTAAAGTGGTTAAATTGGTTAAATTGGTTTAAAGTGTTAAAGTGGTTAATGTGAATACTCTTATGTCCTGTAAAGTGCATGTTACTGCCGGAGCCGGTCCTCTTTTTCTCTTCCAGTCTTGCAGGTTCCTCACTGATTCTGGTTGTAAGTCCATCCTCTCTCCGTGATCTGAGGTTCCATGAGCTGCCTCACTGGCCTGGTGGGGACATGATCTGTGTCTGTGTTGTGGAGAGAAGGTCGAGTGGCCCAGAGCTCCATACCATGGTGCTGACTAAAACCAGGAAAAGAGACCATATTACTCCAGTCCATTATTGGCTTCTCTCTGCATTGGCTCCCTCTCTAAAATTTAGAGTGGATTTTAAAATCCTACTCCTCACATATAAGGCTCTACATGGTCTGGCACCATCATATCTTAATGAATTGATAACTCCTTATCAACCGACTAGAGCGCTGCGCTCCCAAAACGCAGGCTTACTTGTAGTTCCCAGGGTTTCCAGAAGTAGTCTAGGGGGCAGGCAGTGCAGCCTTCAGCTATCAGGCCCCTGTTCTCTGGAACCAGCTCCCAGTCTGGGTCCGAGAGGCAGACACAGTGTCAGTGTTTAAGAATAGACTTAAAACCTTCCTTTTTGATAAAGCTTATAGTTAGGGTGGGCCATTCAAGGGCACAGGCTCGCCCTTAGTTATGCTGCTATAGGTTTAGACTGCAGGGGGCTGGATGCATCCTTGTTCCCTTATCTCTGGGGGCTCCCATTTGGTAGTAGTACATGTGAATGCATCATGCTGCAGCACCAAAACCCCACTGAACACTCAGTGACTAAAACTGCTTTTGGATGATACCTTCACATATGGACTAAACCAATGAACTCAGTTTAGCTATTATTACTCAATCATGTATAATTCCATAATATGGATGATGGGTGGCATGGGGGTCTGGGAGGGATCATTCTCTTCCTCATTTTTTTTTTCCAACATACATGTAAAGAACTTGAATGCATTTTATATCCTCTTTTTAACAAACAAGCAACATATTTTTAATTTCCTTAAATTACGGGATACAAATCACATAAGCAAATTTGATGGGGGGGGATCATTTTTTAACATACATGGACTTCTTTATTTCAGCCAATCTTCCTTCTTTATTTCAGAGGCAGCAGCATTAACAGGCACGCACTTTCTGTGTTTTGTCAGTACCCCACCTTTTGACATGAATCCTATGCGCAGTTTTATAAAAGAGGCCCCTGGACTCAATACATGCTGGCCGGATCTAGAAGAGCCCAACGTATTGCCGCCGACCCTACCCACCCGGGCAATGGACTGTTTGTACCGCTTCCTCTGGAAAACGGTACAGAAACATAAAAAACCAAAACTACCAGACTGAAAAACAACTTTTCCCCCAGAGCTGCTCAGAAGCGATATCACAAAACAACTACCTGCTTTTTAAAATAATAACAGGAAATAAAATGTTTCATAACTGTAGACAATGTATAATAAGGAATTTCAAGTTGTCACACTTAATATAAAGGCATTTTCTTGGCCAATTAAAAGGAGAAAAATCACAAATTGTGTTTTGGCATGAAACACACCTAACACTCTAAGGACAAAAAATTGAGAACATGGGATTCAGAAAAACATACTATTGCTCTCACAAAAAAAGGCCATAAATGTGGGGTTGCAGTTTTGATTTCAAACTATACACATATTAAATTTGTATCAGGATAAGGATAAGATTTACAATTTCCCCAGGGTAAACTTAATGACAAAGAGGTTATTTTATTCAATATAAATGATTTACCCCTTTCCTCCAGGGTAAACTTAATGCACAAAGAGGTTATTTTATTCAATATAAATGCCCCTCCTCAGAGCAATAATGCATTTTTCTAACAAAAATATTTGACATTATTACCTGCAAAACTTTTGGTGTCCTCATAGTAAGCAGAACTTCCCTGCCCAATATCCAGAATCAATGGGTTTGTTTTTGTGCAAGATGTGAAGGTTATCATGCATTTGGAAAGTGTGGGAAAGATATCCTCATTAAATGTTGCAGTTGTGGAAGTATACTGCTCTCTGCCTAGACAGTTTTTTCTCTCTTATCTCAACAGTACAACAACACACAGCAGATCACAGCACATCTTTTTAGAGATATGCAGAACAGAAGCATGCAAAAAGCATGAGAAAGGCACTAGAGAGCAAGTATTTTGCCTTGCGACAAGATCAATTATTGCTTTATTCAGACAATTACCACAGGGAGCATTAGAAATGATATTGAAACTTTTCTGTAAGGTAGGGGCAGAAGGAAGACTACCTGTTAAGTGTAAGATGGCATTACCTTTACCAGTTGCTAAACCAGGAGGAGATACAGCTAATGCTGCAAATTGCAGACCAATAGCACTAACCTTACACTCTCCAAGAGTTAGGGGAAAGTCAAGTGCAGTGAGAGTGTACCTCTCATCAGAAAGGCTAAGAAGTGAAGAAGCCTTACCTATAAGAGGTGACACATCTTTAAGAACCTCAAGCGAGTCCAGTTGACTTTCTTCTAAATCTTTGAAATCACCTTGACCTGGATGACTGAGAATCTTCACATACATAATCTCCCAGTTGTGTACATAGATGGAAAAAAATATTGTTTACAGGTTATCACATTTTCTAGAAAAAAAAGATCATTGTTAAAAAAGGGACAGAGTGGTTCTGCAGATGTGGTGAAAGCTTGATTGATTCCATGTAGAGAGACAGTCTCTGAAAATGTTGCTCACTGTCCTTTGCACTAGTACCTGTTTCCCAACATGAACAGTGCAGTGTTTTGTGGTTGCAGTTTCATGTTTCAGATACTTGATGACTTAATTAATTGGGTTTTGTTAATAGTATAAATTTGTGTAGGTGATTTGATTGTCTTTGGTCCACAGGCTTATGATATACTGAAGGGGGTTAGGAGTGATTTAGACTTCTTGTTTTGCCTGGGGGTGTTTCGGCATATCAGCTGCTCAATCAAGGATAGTGAGAACAGGTTTGTCTCCTTTGGTCCTCTTGCAGGGGAGGGTGAGTTGATAGAAGCCCAGTCATTGTAGGGAAGAGAGAGGAGATGGCAGCTCACTGTGAGGCTGCAGCCTTCATTTGTTCTTTTTCTTCAACTTAATTGAGTTTTTTTTCCCCAGGTTCAAGTTTTGCCTTTGTTTTGTTACTGTTTGTTAATAAATGCCATCTTTTTTGCATTTACTCTGGCCTGTTGACCTGCTTCTTCCACATCACTTTAAATGTTTCTCAGTGCCTAAAGAACATCGTCTACCCAGTTTGTCCAGGCTTATGTAGAACTGTAAAGTTAAAGTAGGATCAGAAATGTTATTAAGTTTTGATATTTTAAATGGGATACCACAAGGTAGCACCATCAGTCCAGTGCTATTTTATATTATGATTAACAATATCTTTGAAAACCCAGATGTGGAAGAATCTGCAAAAGGGGGAAATGTTTGTATGCAGACAGCAATTGTCAATGTCTCATGACTGGGGATTCAAAGTTTCAGTAGCAATATGCTATATCTATACCCCTATACCCATCCTCACATTGGGTGAAGATGCTGGAGTGAGAAGTGGTGTGTGGTGTGTGTGTGTGTGTGTGTGTGTGTATATATATATATATATATATATATATATATATATATATATATATATATATATATATATACATATATATCAATAGGTGGCGATAATGTGCCAGTAATCTGGTTTGTAAACCACCAGTGAAGAAGTAGTAGTAGTAGAGAAGAAGAAGAAGAAGAAGAGGAAGAAGAAGATGGTGTAGCTTCTGCTTGGGAACTCTTACACCCAGTGAAATGACGCAGTCACAATGCTTTTCATTGTGCTATGCATTCAAGTCCTCGTTCCAGGTAATGCATTTACGTTAACAGTTGTGGCTTCGTTGTTTTAGAGAGCGTATATCTGAGTTTGTATCATAAACTGTATAAAGTCAGTGGGGCGTACATGTGTGAGAAATAAGGGACGACCGTTTCCTGATTTACTTAAGTTAGGACGCTTAAACTAAACGTAAACTTAAACTAAAACACAAATGCAAAAAGCTGTTAAGTCAGCAAGTAGAAAACTAATGTTTTCAATCAAAAACCCACACTTTAAGGCCTCCGAGCGAATTATGGTAATTTATATTGTAGTCTTAACAATTTTAAGACTTTTGAGGTATCTACTAATAACTAAAATTATAGCTAAAACTAAACTCACTGTAACGGTCTCTTACCACGATTCTCTAACTGCTGTTCAAAATCCTCAAAACTCCCGAAAGTTGACATGTAAAGCAAACTATAATATTCCACCACTCATAATTTTAGTTTCTACACTTGTGTGCTGACTAGTACAAAAAATGATTGTGATTACAGGAATAAATGTTAGTTGCCTTTTAATGAATCATGATCAATGTCAAATAAAGATGTTAAATTAAAATGAGGTCAGATTAATGTCAAATATAATACATATAATACTGACAACATGAGAATTTTGTAAACAATATATTGACATTTTCAGTGCTGAATAGGCATTAACACAGTCACTTACTTTGTCATTCCCTTACCTGCATCTTGCATTTCCCAGCTGGGCCCAGTGGGTGAGGGGAGTAACAATAAAAATTAATCCAGGGAAAAGGAGAGGGGAAACTGAAGTAGCTAAACAAATGAAGAATTTATTAACTGAAGTCAAAATGACATAAGTAACACAAAGACCACAGAAAAACAGAAAGCGAGCCTTACATACAAGTAAAGTAAAAGGAGTTACACTGCCAACCATGGCACACCACAACTCGGCTAACAACCACAAATCTGTCACGCACATACAAGTGCTGCCACACTGCAAACAGAAAAGGAAAGAGAGGCTGTCTGGAGCTTCTCTCCTGCTCTTTGTACCCCAGCCCTGATGAGCTTGCTCTCATTCCACCAGCTGCTTGGGAGAAAGTGCAGTACCTGAAGACACACACGCCCCTTTCCATCAATGGGACGACAGTGGTCTGGAGAGCAGCTTCAGGTTTCTCACATCAGGGAGGACCTGACCTGGACTCACCACACTGACTTAATCAAAAAGACCTCCAGACAGCAGCTCAACATGGACCTCAGGATCCTCTGCAGCTTCTACAGATGCACCACAGATAGTATCCTAGCAGACTGACTGCATCACCACCTGGTATGGCAGCTGCACCGCCCTCAACCATAAGGCTCTACAGAGGGTGGTGAAGACGGCTGCTCAGCACATCATCAGGACGGAGCTGCCATCCTTGGAGGACCTCTTCACCAAGTGGTGTAGGGAGAAGGCCAACAGGATCATAAAACATCACAATCACCCCAGGCATAGACTGTTTTGCCTGCTGCCATTTTATTTGGCTGACGGTACCAATTTTTGCAGCAATCGAGCCCTCACCAGCAGGATCAGGGACCGATTCATCCCCAAAACAATAAGACTGTTAAATTCCAATACTTGCACCTTGTAATTCAACAGTATTTCCATTGTATTCCTGATTCTATTGTATATATTTTTAATTATACATTTTATTTAATCCTATATTTATATTTTAGGTCTATTTTATTTTATTGCAAAGGTTATAATTTATAGTTAGTTTTTAGTTCTGTATCTATTTTTCTTTTGCACATTTTGCATTTATGGTCTCACTTTCTAAATAATTCTGAACATAGTTTAAGGAGCCAGAGACTCAAGAATTTCATTGCATATGATAATAAATTAAATCTTAATCTTAATCACAACCATTTACATATGCAAATGTCACTGGTTAGTTCAACACCGGTTAAGTTGGAATACTGGCAACCTTGGTATTTTGGCTGGTCAGTACTTGTTTCCTGAAATTTTAGGGCTGTTAAGTCTGTTAAGCTGTTGATGCAGTACCAGATTGAACCGTGTCATTTGTCTATAAATATCATTCTGAAGTAAGTCTGTAAGCAATATATAAGTCAAGGAAAGCAACATAAAATTTTAAAAGGAGTTATTGTTAAAAACTCCCAGCATGTCAAGACATCAAATCGTATGGCATATCTCCTGTTATAAAATATTTAGTTTTTCCTAGAAAGCATGCTGTCAGTGTAAATCTAAGTTGAAAAGTTTAAATAAAAAAAAAGAACAACAAACAACTCAAGACTCTTATTTGGGTTATGTGTCACTACAGCAAGGTATATTACAAGAATTATCATGCTACTTGACTGCTTACTGTCAGTTACTTGGAGGAAACAGACAGATTTATCTTTTCATTTGTAGCTCATAAATATTATATTTATTAAATAAAACAGACAAAATGTTTTTTATTGCATCTCATAACAGCAAATAAGTTTCAAGTTTGAACTCAAAGAAAAAACGACAGCATAACAAATCATTAAGGAACTTCAATTATATTTTGTTAGAAGATGATCAAGTGGATTAGAAAAGGTCTAAATTAAAAAGAAATTCATTCAGAAGCATCTTCTTATCAAATAACACTGATGATGGCTGTTGAAAATGAGAGCAGCAGTATATTTGTCTTTTGCTTGTATCATTACATAAAGTGTCAAATATTGACTCATTCGCTGGTCTCTCCATGTCCAATTCCATCTGTCCCAGTGCTGTCTGAGGTGTCACTAGCACCACCACAAGATGTCCATCTTGAAAAATGGCTGCTGACATGGACTCCTGGCACTGATGATAGAAAAATCACCTATACCGTTCAAAGCCAGAGGTGAGGTCTGATGGTTATGGTGTCTTGATACAATAATTGAACATACACTCTGCATGAGAAGAAACCTGAAAGATTCTTCTTCATCCTGTCATAGATGGACTTCAGTAATTGTGTGTGTGTGTGTGTGTGTGTGTGTGTGTGTCTGATTGTCTGTCTGTGTTCTTTGGCTGTTTGTGAATTGTGTCAGTACAAAAAAAACTAAAACAGACAGTATTTGATCAGTAAAACACTATGTCCATTCGGTGTATGATATGTGTTGCAAAGTTACAAGCTGTAAAAAAAAAAAAAAGCGATTTCCATGACCACGATTCTAGATTGATGAAAATTTCCTGTGGTTGTGTCTCTGATCCTCAGCTTTGCGGATGTGTGGAGAAATGTATCGGCATGCGTCCAGATATCATTCAATTCCTGTAATGTCACGAAACACAAAGCTGACGGCAAGCATGGCTGTGTTATGTTGCGTGTGCAAGCAGAGAGACTTGGGCTGACCTCAACACCAGTTGAAGCCTGTGGCAGACATGGTAAGAAATCAAGACCTGCCATGTAACTGGGGTGTGTCACAAGTCTGATAACTTTTTCCTCTTACTGGCAGTTTAGTTTATGCATTGGTCTATCCTTAGCTGTTGCGGTTTGTATGAAAAGTTTGTTTCTGTGGATGTTTATGGTGGCCAACCATGTTTTGTGCAAAGCAGTGCAGACCTTTGTATCATGTCCTATAATTCTAGGTTCTATAATTCACACCTAACTATGATGTGAACTATGTGGTGTGAAATGTCAAAATCTTAAAAATCCCATAGCAACAGTTTAGGCATCTCATGCACACAACACTGACGAAAGGCAGATGCTGTAGATGAATCCTAATTTTTGCCCATTTGTTTTGCTCTTTAAGGTGATTCCTGCACTCCTGAAGTCAGTCTGACTGCACGGTCTGGTACCCTTACTGTACGTTTGAGTAGGAACCACAGTATGGCTCTTGAATATGGGGATCATGCAAAGCACAGGGTTTACTATGGCAAGGAAGGAGAACCCCTGCAGGTGAGAGACCTTATCAGTTTAGCAAGAATGCAGAATGTTGTTGCTTCTTTTTGTATATTGGAGATGATCTAAGACTATGTTCACACTAAGCTGGTTAATTTTGGAAATGTGGTTTTAGTGAAAAAAGGGTACATTTCACACTGGAATTCTTGGGTTATTTTTAATGGTATCCTTTTGCGCTGAAATCAATGGCTCAACCTTCTTACTATTTTTTGGTGAACAAACAACAAAACTTTTGATCAGAGCCGTGTGACCAGCAGTGGAACATAGTCTGGTTACTCTGCAGAGTCTCAGCTGGTTGAACCTATTTGATTGGATCGGATTTGAGATATAGTCGGCGCCAAAAAACACCAAAAAGAAATACCTCAAAACCAAGGAACAGAATTTCTCCAAATTTGGGGCATGACCCAACATATGAAGTTTCAGTGATTGTTATGTGCGTTTTTTAATGCTTTTGCTTAATTTGCTGTGCTAGAGACATGAAACACAGCACCATACCTGGAGATGATGTAATAATGCTTCACAAAAAATATAGCACACATGGGTTTCATTGACCTGACATTCTACGGACATCAACATCTCAATGTGCTCTACATAAAAGTCTCTGGACAATGAAGGCCACCATGGTGGATTTCTTTTTTTTTATTTATTTTTTTTTACCTGATTTCCATATTGTAAAAAGCAGAAATTTGAACAGACATTTTTGAATTTTGACTTTCTGAACACCAAAATTGGCATACGGCTGGACTTCAGTATTGAGTGTGTAATTGGTCTTGCTCATCTTTGAAACAGAAAGAAATAAACTAGTTAAATGGATTTGGTCTGCTTTGTGAAGCTGGGAATCTGCTCTTTGCTGCTTGTGGCTCCTCTGGGTTGTTGAACTGATTCCCTCTGAGCAAAAAGAGGTTTCAAATCCACCAATTGCAGCTTGTATCTGTATTTTTAAAATAATTATATAAAGGACACATGTTCTTAAACACAGTTGACAGTAGAGAGTTGGTGAGATACAAGGGAAGAGAACAACAGTGGTCCAGCTGAATTTGAATCATGGTCATTGTGATTTGTGCTCAATGCCTTGTACCCGTTAACCACCACGACATCTCAAGCAATCCTCTTGTGTGCACTGTACTGCAACAAAGTTAGACTTTCCTTTCTTTTCCAGAAGTTCAGTTTTCTTCATTCACACAAACAGTTGAGGCCAGAGTTTTGTCAAAAAGCCAGTCCATTGTCAAAAAGCTAAGTCTGTGAACAATGCCAGCATAGTGTGTACTTTGTGTGCATCTATAATAACTCCTACTGTTTTAGAGTTGTTATAATTTTAGCTTCATCATATCCCAATTTCACACATTGTACATTGTACATATACTTAAGCAGGTTGGTAGAAGTTGTTCAGTACCAAGGACTTAGCTATTTCCTGGTTTTATGACAATTATTTTCTCGAACTGTTGCTAGTCCACATAGGAAACATGATTTTTGTGAATGGAAAATATTGGCTTTATATTTCTAATATGTATTAAAACATTAATACATATTAGAAATATAAGACCAATATAAATACAGGAATCCAATAACTGTCAGAAGTGGGCACTTAAACCCCAACTCTGAACACCTTCAACAGGAGTATGAAGATGCTGCCTCTTCAGTGTCTCTCCATGAGCTACAGGAGGGACAGCGGTACTGTATAAAGGTGCAGTACATTTACTTCAGTCAACCCGTTGGACTGCCCAGCTGTACCCAGTGTATGATCATCCCAGAGTCAAGTAAGACCATATTTGTAGTTGCCGCTGCTACTATCTTTCTCTCACCCTATAATGCTCTTCTTGAGGGCAATGGTCTGTTTGGTGTGTTTCAAACACATAGTTTCTCTAAATCATAACAAACATTTTTTGTAGGTATTAGAAAAGTAAGCATTCTTTTTGGGGGAGTATTCCTTAATGTGCTACAGTATGGAAAGACCAACAGTGTAGGGGTTTACTTCAGTTAGGATAATTATAAAAACAAGAACACAAACCCACTTGAGTCCAACCAATGATTTTATTGTTATGGACAGAAAGCCATTTTTCTATAACACACAACACACTTTAATACTGGTATCCAAGTTGTAAGATCTCCTCCTCCCACCCTTATTCAGACATATTCTGTTGGTTTAAACAATTTTCTTATGTCATTCCAAGGAGTATTTCAGGTAAAATATACCTAGTGGGCATTTTTGTATGTGAGCCAATGCAAATTTTCTGGAAGAACCATAAGGATACCGGGGGCCTAATTTATAAAACTCAGGGCTTGACATTAGTACCTGCCCACCTGCTAAATGTGGGTAAAATTTAGTAGTGGCTTGTAACACTCACTCTTTCTAGCCACTTGAAGCCCTAAAAAATGTGCTTTTAGGACTTCAATGAATTTGAATTAATTAGACAAAATGAATTTATTCTTTACTACCTAGATTCATCTAGTTCTTCTCCTTCCTTGCCTCAGTTTATTTTTTATTAAATTTATGTCCATGTTTATTTTTGTTTTTCTATTGAACTTCTGTATTCTTGGAGCACTTTTATTATATGCAATAAGAAGCTAATCTTTTTATGTCTTAGTTTTAATTGGTTGCATGTTTTCATACATAAGGAGTATAACACACAACCTGGAGCTGAATATTTGATGATGGTAATGTTACACATTTTATATAGTCTATATTTCTGTGTTCACAGGGATCATTTGAATTTAAAAGGTTGCAAATTTAATTCTTCGAATAACTAGAAGCACACCATAGTGGACTTTAAGCAAGTAAAAGCAATTTCCCAAACAACAAAAATGCTACAAGCTACAGTGGCTGGTGAGCAAAAAAGTTGATGTCAGGCCCTGTGTAGGATTCATGTTTATCAAACCTGTACCCTTGCACACCTACAGGCAATGTTCCCTTTATAAGTCACATTCTACCTGGCAATTGTGCATGTGGATCAGCCTCAAATCCTTGGCCTACATTATGATAAGGCTTCATTGGCCTAATGTAAGGCTTCATATGGATATGGAGTGTAATGTTTTTGTAAGAGTTGTCACCGGCTTTATCTGTTTGCTAATTTACACAATCCATATGTTGGTGATGAAGATGTGTCTGTTGAGGTGACCGGAGAGAGCAGATTATGTGTGGCAGCCAGTGTGGTATCCTCAGTGACAGCACAGTTCTGGTTATTGCAGCGATTTTACACACACAAATTATATGAAAACTAAAATCATACACAGTAATATATGCACAGTATTAGAGAATATTATTGATAACTACTAATGCAATTCTTTAATGCTTTTTTATGTTATTTTGGATTTCTTCAGATAGCCTAGTTTATATGGCTGAAGTGAAAAGGACTATTGACATTTTAACTGGGAAAGGCAAGCCACCTAACACATCCTGGTACTATCCAGGCTTGCAACAGCTGTGGCATGTTATGCGACTGACCACAAGTGTCATTAACATACAGTCTAACCCCATCCTCTGCAGGGATGTGGAATATGATGGTGAGGCTACACTGATGAAATATTGAGTAGATTTGATTTAATATTAGTTTTCTTGTATCTTTCAAAATTGAAAGGTGCTTAGGGAATAGGGAATGACAACAATGAACAATATGTCAAATTAATGCTGCAAAAGATAACCTGTCAACATTATCTAAAAAAAAAAGTGAGTGAGTGAAAAGAGAAGCTGCATGCTGATATATGCTTAAATTATATACTATATGCTTCATAGCATAAAACAGCTTTGGAAAACCTTGAAGTTAGTTTCAGTTATTTACATGCTATATATTAACAACTTGATAACATGGAAATTGTTTTCAAAATTAGGCTACTTCATTAGTAATGGCTAGTTGTATAACAACTACAGTCCCTGACAAAAGTCTTGTCGCATAAGGATATAGTAACTTAAAATGGCATATAATTGATTTACAATAAATCAAAAAATCTTACAATAAATGGTTCATTTTATTGTCGGGGGCATTCACATTAATAACTGGGTGCAAAATTAAACTGTCAAAAGGTGTCCTGATGTTCACAGCTTGGTAAAGCCCATAACTATTTCCAAGGACAAAAGTGTTGTCGTGTCTTTAAATGATTCAACCAATCACAGATTAGAGCTTCACCTGTGACAAATACTGTAATTAACACATTCCCAGTTGTGTATAAAAAGAACCCCAGCACACCAGACCTTCATGTGAAGTGCAACCTGACCTCTAACAACATGCCAAAGATTCAACCACAGACCAAATTGAAGATTATCAAGAGCCTGAAGACCAAGTCTGCTGCTGAGGTGGCAGACATCTTTAATGTATCCAAATGTCAAGTGGAGAGGATAAGAATAAGATTGGAAGAAACTGGTGGCGTTCATGACAAGCCCAGGTCAGGCAGACCACGTAAGACAACTAGCCGAGAGGACCATTCAGTCAGACAGTGCAGGGCCAGCCCTTTTTCAACTGCAGCGGAGATACATGAGAACTGGTCAACAGAAACCCCTGTATCAACAAGAACAGCACGCAGTGGTCTCCATGGAAGAATTTGTGCTCGGAAACCCGCATTAAACAGAAGGCAAATGCAACACGATTTTTTTTTGTTGTCAAGGCCCACAGCTTGCAGAAAGGATGGACAGTGGAAAAGGGCAGAAGGTTGATTTTTCTGATGAATCATCCATTGAACTGCATCCCAATCACCGCAAATTATGCAGAAGACCTGTTGGAACCTGCATTCACCCAGATTCACCGAGAAAACAGTTTGGTCGAGGAAAAATCGTGGTTCAGGGCTACATCCAGTATGGGGGTGTGCGAGAGATCTGCAGAGTGGATGGCAACATCAACAGCCTGAAATATCAAGAAATTCTTGCTGCCCATTATTACATTCCAAACCACAAGAGAGGGCAAATTCTGCAGCAGGATGGTGCTCCTTCTCATACTTTAGCCTCCACATTGAAGTTCCTGAAAGCGAAGAAGGTCGAGGTGCTCCAGGATTGGCCAGCCCAGTCACTGGACATGAACATTATTGAAGCATGTCTGGGGTAAGATGAAGGAGGAGGTTTGGAAGATGAAACCTAAGAATCTTGATGAACTCTGGGAGTCCTGCAAGACTGCTTTCTTTGCCATTCCAGAGGACTTTGTCAATAAGTTATTTGAGTCATTTCTGAGACATATGGATGCAGTCCTCCAAGCTCATGGGAGTCATACAAGATATTAATTCTTTTTTCCAAGGCACCATGACTTTATGTTGTGATGTTATTGTATCATGTTTGTGTATTAAAAATAAAGTATATGTTTAATTTCTAAATTATTTTTGTATGCGACAAGACTTTTGTCCAAGCAAAATCTGACCTTTCTGTCCTATTTAAATGAAAAACTCAATGAAATGATTAAAAAACATTATTTTGGTATAATACGCATAATTTAGAGGGCTTTGCCTTTATGCATTTGCTTTCATAAGCCATTTCTGATTCCAATTCTGATTCCAATTGATGAACTACATATAAAGTTATTTGTTGTTCCTACAACTTGGATAAACGACAAGACTTTTGTCAGGGACTGTACTAAGACTATTCAGTACTGATTACTGTTTACCTTCTACCTTTGTATGGATTATCAGAGACCTTGAATTTAGTTACATTACATCTCAAGTCTCTAACAACAATACCCTGTACCTCTGTATGAGAAACAAAGTCATTCCACTTTAGGACAGGCTTAAGTAACGTTAGTTGGTGCTGGGTCAAGACTGAAATATTGCTAGCTGGCTAAATTATGGCTCAACAACTGATATTGTTGATATTAGCTCTGTCATTCAAGTTAGCTACGAGTTGGTGCTGATTAACACACAAGTCCAGATAAAACACACTTTTGAAGGCAACAGTTTCATTAACTTCATTCATTCATGCTTGTCGCCATATAAATAGATTATAAGATAGTGGTGGCTTTGCATAGAAAAGAGGGATGTTTATTGCAACTTCAGCAATGTGTTCTGCAGATTAAGTCTCTAGCAGTTTGTTTGTTCCGACTGCTGGATTGATGTTACACTGTTTTTTTGGCCATTGGGAATCACTTCTTTTAACTATGTAACTGTATTACTTTTTCAGGTTTAATTTGTGTGAATTCTTATTCAGCACCATTCACACTATTGGTATTGTAGTCTTCATTATTATTCTTCCATACATTTGTTGCTTGACTAGTACCTATGTGTATCTTACAGAAACATTCATATCTCAAAATGTTTAGCTCTTGATGACAATTATGTCATCGGTATTCTGTTTTCTATTTCCCTCACTCTTTCTGTCTGTCTCCGTCTGTCTGTCCTCTTTAAACTCTATTTTTAAGTTCTACTACTTCTGCATCCATTTCTGCATTTATGCTACGATTTAGCTATTTAATACATATTCTATACCTGTTTTTTTATATTCAGGCTTTTTTTTTTAAAAAAAAAAAAACATGTTGTTTACAAGGGGACAAATATTAAACTCTTAATTTGCAATTCACAATGTGATCTACCCACACATCTCACAACAGGAGGTAACAGGAGCTCACAATGGGTAGACGGTTGATTTTCATGGTGGTAACAGGAGCTTACTGGTGAGCCAAAGACCTCAGATGGTTCCTGGCAGTTACACGGGGGTAAAGGCACAGATAAGGCAGATTCAGTTTTCTGCAATTTGCATTTCAGCTCAGAAGTGAAAGTAAGTGCATTTTGAGATTTTTCAGGAATGCTTTCATAATCATTGCAGCTGTCAGGTTTCAGTATTCACACATTTTCTGCGGGAGATGCTATTTTGACATTTGTTTTCATTAAGGTGAATCAATTTTTATCTTTTAAAGTCTTAAAATTCAAAAATCCACTAAAGTCAAAATATAACTGGAGTTGTCATGGAGAATTGTGTCTCTGTCATGTGTGATGATGATTTTGTGTGTGTGTGTGTGTGTGTGTATTTTGCAGGAAAATATAAACAAACAAAGATAATAGTAGCTGTGGTGGTTGTCATTGTTCTGGTCATTCTGATAGCTGTGATAGCATACATCCTCATCTTCCAGCGTGGGAAAATCAAACAGTGGCTGCAACCTCAATATGAGATCCCAGACCATGTGAGTATCAATACATTCACAACAAAACACTAGGTCCAATTCAACCTTGTCCCTGACTGAATAAGTCAGGTAAATCAAATACACTGTTAGGCAGGATATTTCACTGCATTGTTGTCAGACTGTACAGGCAGTGTTTTGATTAACTGACTGATTTTGAATTTGAATGAAGATGAAGAGGGTGAGTCAAGAAAAGAGTCATGGAAATATAATCATTTATTATATAGAGTAATGCTGAATGATAAAGTTGGACTAGGAAGGGTTGTGAAAAATAACATTTTATTAAAAAGTTACTGACCTTATGCACACTGCCCATTTTTCATTTGTTCTGTTTCAGGTTTTGTCTCCTCTGGTTGCTATTGTTATGAAATTAAAAAGACAATCTTTGGCACTAAGTTACATTCAGTGTTGCAGTAGCTGTTTCTGTGGTAAAAATTTAAGACGTCGCTAACCTGGTTATTAGCATCACATGAATTCTTCACAAACCATCCTTAAACTAATTTATTTTGATTTGTTGGTCTGAACGCTGATTTATCATTCACCCAGCTATGTAAATATATAAAATATATTTTATTAATAGTATATTTCTGAATAATCATACTGGTACACAATAGTAAGTCCACATTAGGGTAAATGGCACTGTGTCTCCAAATTGTTCTTCACTGTGATTCTGTGTTTGGATGAAGTATTATTGTGTTTACACACTGTAAGCAACCTCTCTCGGACAACTTTGGTTATTATAACATATTGCTATAAACACATAGTAAAAGACTAATACCAACACTGTGATAACAGTAATAACAATGACAGTTGTAACAGTAATGACTGTTTGATGCCAGTGCTGTGCATGAGACCTGACCTAACGATCAGTGGATGTTTGTCAGACTACTATGCTTGTAAAGTAATTCCAAGCAGCAAATGTTAACTTACAAAAATGACGCATTCTCATTTCTAGTGTAGACAAGAAGTAACAATGGAATCAAAGTTGTTGCTGAAACACATTAGGACAATACAGATACAGCAAACCACACCATCAGCTTAAATGCAGATGACGTAATCTCTACAATTCACGTATAGTTATTGTCAGTATGAATAATGCATAAAGTGTTTTTTTTTTCTTTCTGTCTAGTTCCTTGAACCATTTCCTGAGCATCGCCATCCCATCTCCACCAGCAGTCCCTGTGAGGAGCGCAGGGATGTCATCTCGCTTTATCCCTGACGAGTTCAGAGAATGAAAGCAGCTGCCCCCCGTCTGCTTCTGCAGTACACCTCCTCTTTTTAGCTTTGTGGGGATTGGAAAGGACTGAACTGTACTTTTGTCACTTTACAGTCTACAATCTGTCCTGTCTTCCCCCAGATTTTCCTTTGCCCTGAGGCCAGACTTCGTGCTTAAATAGAATTAAAATCAGGGTAATTAACAACTTGATTCACAGTGAGAACTCGGATGCTGGATATGCTGAAGAGATAATCTAATTTGATCTACATTAATGGCCCTTTTCCACTAGTACCTACTCGGCTCGGCTCGCCTCGACTCGACTCAGTTTCAGTCGTTTTCCATTGACAATAGAGTACCACCTCAGCGTGGGTGGGGTGGGGTCGCCGTGGCAACGCGGCCGAAACTCCAGCTACGTCATTTGTTATGCGACACAAACACGAAAACGACTACGGAGCAATGGAGGCCACCAGACAAAGAAATGTCTGCACCTCGTCGTTGCTCCATGCGGGGTTGATTTCTGTGCAGCCATCTCTGATCGTGTTCGTTGTTGTTATTGCGTTTTAAAAATGGCGCGGTTGACTCTTATGAACGAGTCGCTCTCCCGACGCATCTAGTGACGTCAGGCCCTGGCCAATCAGTGGCCTGCCGTCTGCCGACGTCACATTTTCGGCTCGACTCAGCTCGCTTGGAACCCCGGCCGAGTAGGTACTACGAAAGTACCTGGTACCAGGTACTAACACGTAATGGAAACGCGTACAAACCGAGTCGAGTCGAGCCGAGTAGGTACTAGTGGAAAAGGGGCATTAGCTTTCACTCCGAGAGAGAAAAGTTGGAAATGAAAAGACTGAACTACTCACCAGACAACAAAAGTTGATAAGCTCCGCACTTTATCCCCACTCTCATTTGGTTTAATAGGGCTGTGAAATACTAGGAAACTGTCCAAAGTGAAAAGGTTTTAAAAAGTGTCAGTGCCTTGTTGAGCAAATCTGGTTTAATGCCTTTTGCATTCTTTTATGACCATGTATCTGCAAAATACTTTTTTTTGCTGCCAAATAACTTTAGAGATGTGTTTTTGTGTGTGTGTGTCTGGCTATGGCACTAAAATGATAGGTCCCTCCCTTGAGCCAACAATACTGTAAAACTATTAGACACTATTTCATCTTATGTGATACTATAAAGGGATAGTATAAAGTAAATTATACTATAAAATGTATCTCTTATATCTTATATTTTTATGCACTTTTGTATAACAGTCACAACATTTGTGCTTCATAGGCATTAATGAACCAACAGAAGTTTACAATGCAGATAGCATTTAATACGTTTTGTTTTGTTTTCTTTTGGTCATGAAACCAACAAACGCATAGAACCATAGAAAACGTTGAAGTCTGTTAAGTCTGGTTATGTGAGATAGTTTCTGAGGATTCTGAGCAATGAATAAATGTGCTTCCTCAAAATGAGTAATTTGTTGAAATCTGCATTTTTCCAAAAACTCCTACATATTTATTGATATGTAAAAAATCATTAAATTAGACAACTGAGACATGATCTGTGTCACATAATTTTAGATCACTACCAGGAACTCTCAGAAATATGAGACAAAGAAAATGCACACAGGAACCAAAAGAGAGTCCATAATATGTGCTGCCCCTAGCAGCTACTGAAGTTTTGCCTTGTTTCTGGCTTTTGCATCTATTCTTTTCAAACACTGGGAAAAAGTTGCATATTTCTAAACTTGTATCAGTCTGCAATAAGTCCTTTTCCTCTTGAGCAATACTGAACCCTATTCTGGCACCTGGTAGCCTGTTTTTTTATGGGAAACTAACTTCCAACTTGTACAATGGCTGCATTTTCTGTTAAATGTCCAACTAGTCTAGATTTTTGAAAAATTATTTGATCTCCAAAAGGGGGATGCTACAAAAAAAGTTTGGGAACCACTGGGCTAGATGATCCTAAACTTTCTATGTGGCAATGAGTGAAGACCATGTGTGTAAAACACTTAGTTGGATGTTGCATGATTGTCCTGAACTAATACATTTGGTCATGGATTTTTTTCTGTCCTTTATGGAAAATTTTGTAATCAGTTTACCTGTGTAACACAACATATTTTCTTATTTAACTTTGTAGAGTTTTTTTGTTTTAAATTCCCTGTTCGTCTGATAAATAAAAGCAATTACTTTTGAAAGTAACTAATGCCTAAATTTAACAGAACCACTGTAATACAATTTGATAAACATGACAAATAATTGATGATGTTGGAAACAGCAGACATTGTACATAATCGTTTGTATGAATGTGCCAAAGTATTTGCAATTAGTTAAAAATAATGAAAAATTGTTTTCAGTTCTGATCTGAAAAGTGTACACAGGTAAGTTAAGAAAAATTACCCAACTATCAACCAGTCCAGTCTGAAGGACCATCATATCTCAGAGTTCACAATGACCTGCTGTTTCATTACAACTTCATGTCAGTCATTTACATGATTTATACAGCCGCCCAGACCATACGATTTAAGACTATATGGACATCTTTATTAAAATTATACATCTTTTTCCGCTGCATACATTGCAATAATCAAAACCGTATGTGAGTGGACTTCAAATAGAAAAAAACAAGCTGGACTGACTTTGTTCAGCTTTGTGTTCTTTGTGAAGCATGAAAACCACTCATTCCTGTCTGTCCCTTTAAACAAAACAGTTGGAGAATGGTGGGGTCTTCAGACCCCAGAAAGACAAACTTGTTGACTTCACTGCATGTCCAAACTAGGACGCAGGCATTTGTTCTGTTCTTCTTAGTGCAGTAAATTAAAAAATAGGTATTCAAATTTTTATTAACATTGTAACTATAAAATCAAATAAATTTTTTACATATTTGGAACTACAAATGAAATGCTTTAAGATTCACCACCTCATATTTACAAAGCTGTCATCCAATCAAACCTCACAATAACTTCATTCACACTCTGGTCATTCAAATTTTTATATTAAATGGTTAGTTTGTTTTGAGAAGGGCTGTATAGTATAATCACAATTTTTTTTTTTCAGTAGGCTGGCTGAAAAATTGATGCTTAGTTTTAAGTATGTCCACTCTGTTTCATCAAACTAAACAGGTCTGCTGTACGATGATTCACAGGTGTGATGAACATGCTGTGATTAACAGCCATTTCTAAAGACTAGCAGCTGCAAGTGGAGCAAGAGACTCAGGCAAATCAAGTCATTGCTCAAGCCATATGAAATTCTGATGATCTACCCCAGTTTCAACATATGACATATGGAAGGATCATAAAAAGTTGAGATTTGTTTCAAACTTTCAGCTGCTCCAATTATTATTTTTATATCAACAATGGCTTAAATTATTTTGTCTAAAATGCAAAATTAATCATAGCATTGCGTTTACGTCTTGCTCCACTGCCCGCAAAACATTTCAATTGTAGTTCAGCTTTACAATTAAATCTTTTATATGAGATCTAAAACAGGATTTCTATCTAGACCTAATACTCAAGTATAATACTCTAGTATACACAGATATGCAACTGGATTTGCAAAAACTGTATAGCCTAGGATTACAATATAAGTGAATAATTCTATTTTTTAATACTCTTTATTGGTTTTTCAATATTATGAATACAAACATTAGAAAAACAAAACAGACAGCGAAACAAACAAAACAAAAAAAAGAAAGAATCCTGCCCTAAACTAACAGTAAGCTGCTACTGCAATATATGCAATATATATTTCTACATTATATATATATATATATATATATATATATATATATATATATATATATATATATACACACATACACACACAAAATAATTGTATAATCAACAGGATGACAGGGGACAGGTGGATGAATAGCATATATAAAATAGATAAAACAAAATAAAAGGGCAGTCAGTTCTCCTCTTCCAGGGACAGATA
This sequence comes from Scortum barcoo, assembly GCA_023238725.1. Classification (NCBI taxonomy): domain Eukaryota; kingdom Metazoa; phylum Chordata; class Actinopteri; order Centrarchiformes; family Terapontidae; genus Scortum; species Scortum barcoo. The sequence continues at coordinate 26,897,026 of CM041550.1, forward strand.
ATAAGTGATAATTTCTGTAAGAAGGAATGCAATGGTTCCCAGATCCTCCAAAACTGGTCTGATTTGTGATTAACATCGTGAGTCAACTTCACAAGAGGAATAAGAGCAGAAATCTGTGTTATCCACATGTAGACTGTAGGGACCTGGGCGGTTGACCACCTCAGCAGAATAATTTTTTTTAGCCAGAAACAAAAGAATTATCAGCAGAGATTTGGTGTCTGTGTCAAAATTATCTGGAGTATGATTAAGGAGATAGAAAGAAGAAGTCAGCAAAAATTGTTTACCAGTGACCTCCTGGATTACAGAATGAACCCCCTTCCAGAAAGTCTGAATACGGTCGCATGACCAAAACAAGTGGATAAATGTACCTTTATGTATTTTACATTTATAACAAAGGGTTAGAGGTGTCAGGGAACATTTTCTGGAGGCGAACAGGTGTGTAATAAGTTTGTTAAAAAAGTTTAAAATTCTGTTCATGTATATAGATTGAAGTACATTTAGGGAAAACCCCACTACAGATCTTGTCCCAGTCTACAGGATTAAACATCACCTCCAGATCACGCTCCCACAACAGCTTCAGAGAGTCATAGCCTGAAGAGTCAGATTAAAGTAGTGAAGCATAAATCTTGGAAATCAGTCCTTTGGGAGACTTGGCCAAACCTATTGTGTTTTCCAGCTCTGACAGCCTCATACGAATCCTGCCTGTCCTCAAAAGAGACCCTATAAAGTGACAAATCTTTGTTGGGAATATTAAAATCAGTCCTGATTTGCTCAAATGATTTAGAGTCCAACAGGTCTATGAGGTTTAACAAGCCCTTAGATGTCCACTCCATCAAACCAATACTCCTAATCTGAGTTGGTAAATCTGGATTCAGAGCCAGGGGAGTCCGGAAAGAGATGACAGGAGAAATATTTAGGTATTTCTTCACATCTCGCCAAACAAGTTATATAACTGTTATAAACAATTATGTTGTTCTTTATGATTTAACTGTTCTATATAATTGATAAAAGGAAGGGAGTTGAGTCTTCTGGGGTAACAAGATTGAGATTCAAGACCCAACCATAAGGAATCTTTCCTGTTCATAAACCAATTTGACATCATTTTAAGTTGTGCTGACCAATAGTATAGTAAGGTGGGCAGGGACAAGCCTCCAAGATCTTTTGGCTTGGTAAGTATAGAGAACTTAACTCTTTGGTGTTTATTGTTCCAAATATAGCGGGATATATGACAATTCAGTGACTTTAAAAATGCAGGGATCAAGTAGCACGGGATAGTTCAGTAAATAGATAGTTCAGTCGTGGAAGAACATTCATTTTTATAGTATTGATTCTCCCAAGGAGAGAATTTGTAAGGGAAGCCCAATTTTGTCAGATCATACTTAACCTTTTGAATTAGAGGTGAGTAATTAGTTTCAAACAGACTATTTAAATCAGAAATGACAAAGATACCTAAATATTTAAAAAAAACCCTGGACACTTGAAAAGGAAATTGTATTGACATATCCTCTGGGATTTCAAAGGGTGTAGCGACCGACTTCCCCAGGTTAATCTTATAACCTGACAGGGCACTGAATGTGGCTATAGATTTCAAAACTGCTGGAACTGATTTCCCAGGATTATGCATATATAAAAGGACATCATCTGCGAATAAGGAAATTATGTGGTTTTCCTCACCTACCCTAATTCCAGATATATCAGGGTTTAGGGTTAGGTTCTGATGACCTCGGCCAAAGGTTCAATAAACAATATAAACAGTAGGTGACGGGGGCACCCCTGTCTGCAGCCATCAGACATCAAGCCGTTTGTATTAACTGTGGCTATTGGGTCTGAATAGAAGGTTTTGAGCGTATTAATGAAATTTGAACCCAGACTGAATTTTGCTAATACCAGAAACAAAAAAGACCATTCCACTCGGTCAAAGGCCTTTTCAGCATCAAGGGAGACAGGAGAGAAGTGCTGAGTTAAGAAACTAAACAACATTAAGAACGCGACGTACATTGTCTGTGCCATATCTTGATTTTACAAACCCTGCCTGATCTGGATTTATTATTTTCGTAAGCATGTTTTCCAATCTCAGAGCCAGTACCTTTGCGACAATTTTGTAGTCCACATTGAGGAGACTAATAGGCCTAAATGACGAACAATCTAAAGGGTTTTTATCTTTTTTTAGAAGTAGACTAATGGAAGCTCAGTCACCATTTCATTTTTATAGTTAGCTTTAGAATCTATGAAAAGAAAATCATGATGTCCCACAGCATTCATCCTGCCAAACAGCAGACTGTAGTTGCTCTCTTGCAGTTCCACTAAAACTGTCCTGGCTACACTATGACAAAGAGCAGTTCTCTGCTGCTCATGGAAAGCTATATGGACAGATATAGATTGTCCAGCAATCTCTAATAAAACATTTTGCATGTTTTAATTTCTTAGTATGCCAGACAAATGATGAAAAAGGTGCAGGGAAGATTATTCCAAATCACACTTCCCCAGATTTTTCTATCTTATCACATTTAAAAATGGTCTGTTGCATGTTGCACATGTAAGCAAGAAGTGTAAAATAGTCTGTTACAAGTAATTTAATACTATAATTACAGCAGTTTGATTGACAGCTTCACTTTGTTGATTCTTAAAATGGCTGTTAAAAAATACCAAGTATGAAAATGTACATCTTTTTTTGCAAGACATTTTCTGGCAGAAACAAGAGCTAAACAAAGACAAGACGACAAAACAGACTTTAAAAAATACACATCATCCTGTGACTAATCTGTCAACAGGAAACTGACCCTAAGATGAATCAGACCCATGAAAAAAACACTCTTATCACTCATCTAAAAGACATTATTATTCAATACAGGTTTTGAACTCTGGCATACAAGCGCACAATATGAGCAGTTTAAGTAGAGACAATAGAGATAGCTTTGTTCCTCTTGTGTTGCTTTGTTTACTCTCACAACCACTTCAAAATATATTTATAACAATAAATTAGCCTGTCCCAAGACTAATTATTTCCTTGTCTGATTTACTATTGTTTAATTACACTAACCTCAACATTTTGAGTCATCACATTATATGTGATGACATGAAAACTAAACTTGAGATGGATCTGATATAACTAAATTAACCTGGTTTCTCAGGTAGCAGTAACAGAAATCTATTCATTTTCAAACCATAAAATTTTCTTCATAACAGCACAGAAAAACTACTAAAAATAGCTACAATATTCCAGGTTTGTTGACAATTTGTGGATGTTGGTTTGGGTATGTGGAGAAGCAGTAACCATTTCTATTTAAAACATGATGTGTAGTCAAGTGTGCCTTTGGGGTAGAGGTTTTATAGCGTTTTAATTTAAAACAAACCGGTTACAAAACATGTTTTAAGACTGTACGCATGTGTGCGTGTTTATATGAAAGAGGGAGAAAAAGTGTAGTAAGACAGATGCTCTAACCCCACAAATCTTCAGTCCGGCCAAATTTGTAGACCAGAGTGCTACAAGAGAGTGGGGAAAAAACACATCATCAAAATACAGTTTTCTTCGTAGCATAAACAACAGCCACATTTTTTGCCAAGGGTATGAACATAATCTGCGATGTTTAGCTCTTGAGCTGTACTCTTAAAAAAAAAAACTAAAAAACTGGAGACGATGGTTTCACAGTTACGTTTTTTAAAAAGTGATGAAGGGGAAAATGAACTCTCTTTTGTTAAGGGTTTTTAATAAATCAGTCGAAGATTCAAAGCTTCCAGATGCAATGTACAGGGCCAATATAACATTAATATTAAAGAAAAATGGGAACCCAGAACTGTGACAAGTAAGCCAGCTGTCTGCTCTTCTGTTCTATCTGGCCATAGAACCCAAGCAATGGCGATCACACAGAACCCCAATATTTAGAGTGTAACAATGGATAGAAAATAACATAAAATTTCATTGTACACTATCGATATCCTTTTGACATTAAAAGATCCAGCCAAACCGCTACTGGCTTACACTGAAACTGAATTCAGCTTTATATCTGGGTATAAAGTACATTTTGATAAATCAGAAATAATGGAGGAAACACTGAACCAATGTCAAGCCCTTTTGCTGGGCTCCATCAGGACTTAATTATTTAGGGATCAAAGTTACCCCCCATATTAATAGGCTGTATACAGAAAATATTAATTCTTATAAAAATAGGCCATTGTATCAATGGAAGGACCCATCTTTTTGAGAAATGAAAGAAACTGCTGGAATCTCTGGAAGTTAAATACACTGCTCAAAAAAATACAAGGAACACTTAAACAACACAATGTAACTCCAAGTCAATCACACTTCTGTGAAATCAAACTGTCCACTTAGGAAGCAACACTGATTGACAATCAATTTCACATGCTGTTGTGCAAAATGGAATAGGAATTATAGGCAATTAGCAAGACACCCCAATAAAGGAGTGGTTCTGCAGGTGGTGACCACAGAGACCACTTCTCAGTTCCTATGCTTTCTGGCTGATGTTTTGGTCATTGGTCACTTTTGAATGCTGGCGGTGCTTTCACTCTAGTGGTAGCATGAGACGGAGTCTACAACCCACACAAGTGGCTCAGGTAGTGCAGCTCATCCAGGATGGCACATCAATGCAAGCTGTGGCAAGAAGGTTTGCTGTGTCTGTCAGCGTAGTGTCCAGAGCATGGAGGCGCTACCAGGAGAGACAGGCCAGTACATCAGGAGACGTGGAGGAGGCTGTAGGAGGGCCGTAGGAGGGCAACAACCCAGCAGCAGGACCGCTACCTCCGCCTTTGTGCAAGGAGGAACAGGAGGAGCACTGCCAGAGCCCTGCAAAATGACCTCCAGCAGGCCACAAATGTGCATGTGTCTGCTCAAACAGTCCCTCATACCACCCTCATGGGTGGTAAGGTAGGGCCCGAAGTCCACAGGTGTGGGGGTTGCTTAGCAGCCCAACACCATGCAGGACATTCGGCATTTCCCAGAGAACACCAAGATTGGCAAATTCGCCACTGGCGCCCTGTGCTCTTCACGGATGAAAGCAGGGTCACACTGAGCACATGTGACAGACGTGACAGAGTCTGGAGATGCCGTGGAGAACGTTCTGCTGCTGCCTGCAACATCCTCCAGCATGACCGGTTTGGCAGTGGGTCAGTAATGGTGTGGGGTGGTGACAGTTCTTTGGGGGGCCGCACAGCCCTCCATGTGCTCGCCAGAGGTAGTAGCCTGACTGCCATTAGGTACCGAGATGAGATCCTCAGACCCCTTGTGAGACCATATGCTGGTGCAAGGTTGGCCCTGGGTTCCTCCTAATGCAAGACAATGCTAGACCTCATGTGGCTGGAGTGTGTCAGCAGTTCCTGCAAGACGAAGGCATTGATGCTATGGACTGGCCCGCCCGTTCCCCAGACCTGAATCCAATTGAGCACATCTGGGACATCATGTCTCGCTCCATCCACCAACGCCACGTTGCACCACAGACTGTCCAGGAGTTGGCGGATGCTTTAGTCCAGGTCTGGGAGGAGATCCCTCAGGAGACCATCCGCCACCTCATCAGGAGCATGCCCAGGCGTTGTAGGGAGGTCATACAGGCATGTGGCCACACACTGAGCCTCGTTTTTGACTTGTTTTAAGGACATTACATCAATGTTGGATCAGCCTGTAGTGTGTTTTTCCACTTTAATTTTGAGTGTGACTCCAAATCCAGACCTCCATGGGTTAATGAATTTGATTTCTATTGATAATTTTTGTGTGATTTTGTTGTCAGCACATTCAACTATGTAAAGAACAAAGTATTTAATTAAGAATATTTCATTCATTCAGATCTAGGATGTGTTATTTTAGTGTTCCCTTTATTTTTTTGAGCAGTGTATAATCTGGACCTGAGTGGATAACATCTATGGACAAATAATGATATGGAGACAATGAAAACAAGCTACAGTGGGGCAAGAAAGTATTTAGTTCAGCCACCAATTGTGCAAGTTCTCCCACTTAAAAAGATGAGAGAGGACCTGTAATTTTCATCATAGGTACACTTCAACTATGAGAGACAGAATGGGGGGAAAGAATCCAGGAAATCACATTGTAGGATTTTTAATTAATTAATTGGTAAATTCCTCAGGTAAAATAAGTATTTGGTCACCTACAAACAAGCAAGATTTCTGGTTCTCACAGACCTGTAACTTCTTCTTTAAGAGGCTCCTCTGTCCTCCACCACTTGTTACCTTACCTGTATTATTGGCATGGCACCTGTTTGAACTTGTTATCAGTATAAAAGACACCTGTCCACAACCTCAAACAGTCAGACTCCAAACTCCACTATGGCCAAGACCAAAGAGCTGTCAAAGGACACCAGAAACAAAATTGTAGACCTGCACCAGGCTGGGAAGACTGAATCTGCAATAGGTAAGCAGCTTGGTGTGAAGAAATCAACTGTGGGAGCAATTATTAGAAAATGGAAGACATACAAGACCACTGATAATCTCCCTCGATCTGGGGCTCCACGCAAGATCTCCACCCCGTGGGGTCAAAATGATCATGAGAACAGGTGAGCAAAAATCCCAGAACCACACGGGGGGACCTAGTGAATGACCTGCAGAGAGCTGGGACCAAAAATGGGACCAAAGTAAAAAAGGCAAAGGCTACCATCAGTAACACACTACGCCGCCAGGGACTCAAATCCTGCAGTGCCAGACGTGTGTCCCCCTGCTTAAGCCAGTACATGTCCAGGCCCATCTGAAGTTTGCTAGAGAGCATTTGGATGATCCAGAAGAGGATTGGGAGAATGTGTCATATGGTCAGATGAAACTAAAATAGAACTTTTTGGTAAAAACTCAACTTGTCGTGTTTGGAGGAGAAAGAATGCTGAGTTGCATCCAAAGAACACCATACCTACTGTGAAGCATGGGGGTGGAAACATCATGCTTTGGGGCTGTTTTTCTGCAAAGGGACCAGGACGACTGATCCGTGTAAAGGAAAGAATGAATGGGGCCATGTATCGTGAGATTTTGAGTGAAAACCTCCTTCCATCAGCAAGGGCATTGAAGATGAAACGTGGCTGGGTCTTTCAGCATGACAATGATCCCAAACACACCGCCCGGGCAACTGAAGGAGTGGCTTCGTAAGAAGCATTTCAAGGTCCTGGAGTGGCCTAGCCAGTCTCCAGATCTCAACCCCATAGAAAATCTTTGGAGGGAGTTGCCCAGCGACAGCCCCAAAACATCACTGCTCTAGAGGAGATCTGCATGGAGGAATGGGCCAAAATACCAGCAACAGTGTGTGTGAAAACCTTGTGAAGACTTACAGAAAACGTTTGACCTCTGTCATTGCCAACAAAGGGTATATAACAAAGTATTGAGATGAACTTTTGTTATTGACCAAATACTTATTTTCCACCATAATTTGCAAATAAATTCTTTAAAAATCAGACAATGTGATTTTCTGGATTTTTTTTCTCATTTTGTCTCTCATAGTTGAAGTGTACCTATGATGAAAATTGGAGACCTCTCTCTCATCTTTTAAATGGGAGAACTTGCACAATTGGTGGCTGACTAAATACTTTTTTGCCCCACTGTAGATCCATGTATACAATAATTATTATTTAACTACACTGTGCCTTAAATTGTAAGTGCTGTCTTTTCATTCTCTTTATTTTTTTTAAATAATCCTATAATTGTAAAAATTTTGAATAAAAAAAGAAAAAAAATTAGCTACTGTTCCAGGCTCTTTGTGTTGCCCATCTTTGAATAAGATTTGTGGAAAAGACTATGGTGTTCCTATTTAGATTCAAGTACTATGAGAACAGTACAATCACTTTTACTTCAAAATTTAGGAGAAAATTACAGACTTGTGCATTGCTCAACTGGGTGTTTCTGTTCCTCCTGAATGACAGACTTGTTGGGACAATGAGCGATGATGGGCTCTCAAAGCTTGATGCCAGTACATGTTCACAGTACTGAAACCTGTCATAGAAAACTCTGTGTGTGATATTGCGCCACATACCCATGTACATTTGGCCAACAAAACGAAAATGAATAGTATATAGTATATATAGTACTGTTACCGATTTTTATGGAGTCAGGAAAAGTTCAGGATGAATTTATGTTGTTTCCAGTAAAACAGTGTGTAGACCTGGGGGCTTTTATTTTGAAGGGTGAGAGGAAATGGTTGATGCAAAGATACTCTGTCTTTTTATTTTATACCTCGTTCAAGTTTAGGCCCACACGAAACCTTCAGATATAGTATATTTGTAGAATGTTTATAATTTTAGTCATAAAATATACTGTGTCCAATTTCGGCATACTTAATTAAATTGCTTAAAATGCAAATTACAGTATGCTCTTTTAGTAAATATTGGTTATTCCTAGTGTACAACTGCCCTCAGTTCATTTTCAGTGCAGTTTCAAGCTAAACTAAATGCTCATGCTATACTGCTAGTTTACACTCACCTAAAAAAGATGAAAGCGTTCTGAAAGAACACAGCCAGCCCGGGTGCCACTTCTTTCTCTAAAATAATTAAACAAACACAAAGAAACAGCACGAAAACAAAAATCAGTCAATAACACAATACTAATAAAGGGGATTTTAAAACAGATCATAACACTTGTGTCTGTAAAGGAGGAGAAGAGAATATGAAATTGACTGACTTTAAAAATGACTGAATTTAGCTCCTGCTTCTGCACTTGGGTCCTCTTTGGACCCTGTCTCTGATTTTTTTTACATTTATTAGGGCCCGAGCACTGATGGCAGTGCAAGGCCCTATTATAATTCAAATGTTTATTATTTTTCTTTTTAGGGTTTAGGGCCCGAGCACGGAAGGCTGGTGCGAGGACCTATTGTATTTCAAACGTTTATTTTTCTCGTTATTCTTCCCCCCAATGAATCGCCATTTTGACGGCCTAAAATTCTAAAAGTCCTGAAATTTTATGCGTACCCCTCCCCCCCAAAGTCAGGTGTAAAATTTTGTATTTTATGGGTTCTGAGCATGGGCGTCCAAAAACGGCTCAACGGCTCATGCCACCTATGAACAAGTTTTTGGAGGGTCCCGGTATCACCTACACGAAATTTGGAGGAGTTCTTTACCATGCCAAGACGCACAAAAAAGCCTCTTGGACCCATGGTCTAACTCTAACAGGAAGTCCGCCATTTTGAATCAAAAGTCCAATTTTGGCACACTTTTTTTTTTTCCACACTTCGCGTACTTTGAACGAACTCCTTCTAGACATTTGATCCAATCGTCTTCAAATTTGGACTGTACAATCAAGAGACATGGGCGATGTTAAATTGCAAAGCTTTTAACTTTTCATCAGAGAGCGTGGCCGTGGAGGCGTGGCGAAATTTTTGTCTCTCGCCAAAAAACAGGAAGTGGCTCGAACTTGGCCATCCGTTGTTGAATCAGGTTCAAATTTCACATGTTTGATTGTAGTCCAGGACTGAACTATGCTGCAATATTCAGTTATGGATATACCGCCACCTGTTGGAAACAGGAAGTGTCATGTTTTACATTATGATATCCTTCTCCAAAGTGGTTGAGTATATTCATGTCAAACGTGGTGTGGATGTTGTCAAGGCCTTGGTGATGACATTTGACAAACAATTTCAACTTTTCATCAGAGGGCGTGGCCGTGACGGCGCGGTGGTGAATTTCCATGTCTCGCCATGACTGTAAACATTGCTCTAACTTACGTATACATGGTCTGATCTGCCACAAATTTAATTTGTTTCATAAGACTTCCGCCCTACACGTCTACATTTCAATTTTCGCGATGAGCAATAGCGCCACCTAGATAGATTTAACAAAGCAGCCCCGCATCACTGCGCTCTGTAACATCTCAAGATCTACAAAAAAGTCTCTTGGACCCATATCCCAAACCCGACAAGTCAGATATTTTGATTTATGTGTGTCATATTTCCTAAATAGGAGCAATTTACAATCTTTGTATTTTAACACATTCTGCCCTGGGACTACGTTTCTTTCACTGTAACGTGTCAGAAATTTGGCACACATATGTAATATCACGAAGCGCCATACAAAAAAGTCTCTTGGAGCTAGACACATTAACGCAAATTTAGTTCTGTAGTGACCAGTAGAATTTTTCAAAAAAGCAGCCCCCCGACTGTGCTTGTTGACCGATATATATGAAATTTGGCACACGTGTATTCTCCTAAGCTCTACAAAAAAGTCTCTTGGACCCATATCGTAAACCAAATATAATAATAGATATTTTCATTTATGTGTACAGTAATTGCCATAATTTCAGCTATTTTGAGGCCTTGTATTTTAACGTACTCCTCCCACAGATTTCATCAGATCCACTTCTAATTTGAAATGTAGAATCTAAAGACATGGCTGACACTAAATTGCGAAGCGTTTTCATTTTCATCATTAATTGCATGCGTGGCGGTGTGGCAAATTTCGGTATTTGACTGATAATAGGAAGCTGATGTAATTTGCAGGTCTCACACTTTAAATACTCCTAGAGATTTGGTCAGATTGGCTTCAAATTTAAACTGTAAAATCTAAAGACATGAGTGACGCTAAAATGCGAAACTTTTTAGTTTTTGCTGAATGGTGTGTTTGTGGGGGCGTGGCAAAATCCGATGTTTCGCCATGAAACAGGAAGCAGCTGCTGATGGGCTTGTTATGCTCAGAAATTCACAAAATTTGGCAAATTCATCAGAAGTGGTAAAATGTCACAGGTGACGTGGGTCTCAGGACTGTGTGTGATAAAATAGCTCCATAGCGCCCCCTAAAAAGATTCAAAAGAAGCCGCCTCCAGTAAACGTTTCACCTACACATGTTTGAACTTCACAGTCCGTGTAATGGTTTTTAAGGCTCATGTAAGTTTTCCGCCCGGTGTCGAACCGGTGGTGCCCCAGACATACCAGCCCCCCTGACGGGTGCGGAGGTGCGAGGGCCCATCCAATGCTGCTTGCAGCATTAATTTAATGTGTGTTGAAGTCATATCAAATTAACCCTAAAATGTCCTTGTTTATATACTGATAAAACTGGTGCATTACAGCCATCACATAGTGAGGATTACAGTTAAAAGTACAGGCTAATTTAATAGACAACAGTGATATACTTAACTGTGTTATCATTTATTTTGTTTCAGGTTGTCTAAACATTTTTGCTTTGTTGTTAGACACCTTCACAAATTTAAAATAGCCCATTACATTACTCAATTGTGAATGAAAAATGCTCCCTATGAAGGAAACAGTAGGCTAATCCCTGAGTTGCTGACCTTCATTAAAATGACAAATCCACTTTACTGTAATAAAACATGGCAGTTGCACAGAGTTGGAGGTGACAGTCAGGAACGATCAGCACCAGCACTGTTAAAAATCCAGTTGTCTATGTCTAGTAACATTCACTGATTCATCATATATTTAAAAATATAATTTTTCTCATCTAGATCATAAACACAAGGTCACTATCCTCACACAAACCCACTCAGGGGAGAGAATTCAAAAAGCTGTATTTCTGAGTCTGGAAAATACTGGCATATGGAAGGCCACAACTAAGAAGAAAAACTGCTTGCCCAATTACAACTGTATTAGTGTGGACACAGCTTGTTAATTAAAACCTTAGGAAGCCCATTCCATTGGACTGCCTCTTATGTCTACTTATTTCAGAAACATTTTAAAATGCATACTGCCAATACATATGGTGTCCTTGTGATAAACATGGACCTGGACTTAATTTGTCAAACTCAAACTGCCACAGCTTCATATTAGCTTTAGATAAAGTTTTGAATGCATTTTTGCACTTTTCTTCATGACTGATCACTGCCTTACTTGAAAAAGACCAAAAGGACAAGCAAGGGCAGAAGGAAATGGCAAAAAAGGAAATATGAAAAACTAAAAAAATGCACTCAAGTAGAGGGAGACTCACCTTGCACCACATAGCCACCAAACAGAATCCAAATAGCAGCAATGAGTGAGCCAAACATCATCATAAAGCCGATAAACAGCCATAGACGAGCTCCTGCAAGGACACAGACATGCTAATCACGTTCATTTTCTAATTATTCCTCATAACCTGACAGCTATAAATACTGACTACATAATCTTTCTTACGAAAAGTCAAAAGTAGAATGGATGAAAGATGTATTGAAGACATGAAAATTAGATGACACCTGAAGTTTGTTTACCATTTGCCACTAACAATATTTAAAGCGGTTGTAATTGAATGCCTGCAATGGTTTTGTTTTGGTCACTGACTGCATATGGACATGAGTATAAGGAAAACACACTCCTTATATTGCCGTAAAAACAAATATATGTGTGGGTGGTGAGTCCCTATTTGAAGGGCTTGAAGTCAAGTGTTCAAGCCACACAGCACATGTTTGAAAAGGTATTTACAAGCCCAGCCAAGTTTAGTAGCTGCAGCATGATTTAATAGCCTATATAAGTACATATTTCTATGCGTAGAATGTAAAAATGTAAAATGTGGAAATTAACATCTAAAGCACAATGAATACAAACCAATTTACACACAAACAGAAGCACACAATACATATTTAGAGAAACACACCTGTCCTGCCAAGGCAGCCCTCTCCATATGTGTCTCCCCTCACCTGGCCATTAGAGACTGCGTTGATCCTGAAAATAAAGACTCAGTCAACAGTTATACAAAGAAGGAAAATATGACCAGAATTAGTTAACTCGAGACCTTCATATAACTTAAACTGCAGAAAAAACAATATTATTACTTGATATCTTAAGATATTTTGTGTTGCCTAAGTCAGTCACGAATTAGCTTTTTTTGCATTTCAATGCCCCTCTTCTGCTCTGCTCAGAGCCCCTGAGTCTTTCTCCACTGTCATAATTACTGTGATTTGCAAAAAAAAAAGAGAGAAAGAGATTCATTAAAGTGCACTTCATCCCCACCTTTTTCAATATTAAATTCAGACTATACAATGATCTTTAAAGACTTGGCCCAAACTTGCCACAATTGATAAACCCGATCAGACTGGCTTTATTTTGAAACTTTCTTCAGCTAACAATGTATGAAGGTTCTGTAATATTTTCCATTTGTGATAAAGTGGCCATTTTGAGTAGTGCCCCTAAAAACACTTTTGTTTTCAACATTGCGTCATATCACGTCACGTAAGGGAGTTGTTGTTCCCCACTCTGCCTAAACTCAATGTGAGATGGTAAGTGGCAGTGAGTCTGAGTGGCCTTGATACTGTGAGTTTTTTTTTCCAGTGCTTTTATATAGTATTCATTCATCATCATGGTTAATTATTGTGTTTGTGCAGCTTCCACAGTTTTCCTAGCAGGAAAACTAGCAATGTTAGCTTTCACACCTGTGTGTGGTTTGTGCAGGTGAAATGACGGGACTTCACAGCTGCATCTGTTACAAAACACGTGATCATTTGTGGTGCTCATTTTAGACTGGAGGATTATCTTTCCCAGCGATATGATGGGGTTCAGGATGGGATTTTGAAGCCAAGACCGTGTGAGACTGACTGCTGGTTCTGCCACCGGCAAAAGTTACGAATCAGTCAGAGATTCAGCTCAATGAAAAATGTCAACTATGCCTGTTCTCTAATGCTTGCTAACTTCGAAATTCTTCAGGGTAATAGTTTCATTAACCAGAAGCAACGTGTGAAGCTGTTTGTTGTAAGGTAGCACTCAGATAAGGCAGAGGCTAATGGCTAACATTAGCTAGCGTTAGCATCCTATATTATAAAACCCACCATATGAGAGGGCAGAATCTGCTGTAACCCAAGTTTGTCAACATGACATCTAAGACAGATGAGTAAAAACACATGAACAAATACACTTCACTTCACTTCAATACCTGACGGGTATTCATACACTCATGCCTTATCAGTGTATGCATATGTAGACCATACTAGTAACATCAAAACAAAATATGTGTTTATGGAGGATCAACTGTAGCAATCAAAGTGGAGAGTGTTGCTACTAGAACAGCACTGGCGAAGGATGTCCAGCAGTTGTCCCCACAGCATCAGACCTTCTCACTGGAGGCATTTCACTATCTCATCCTGCACTTCACACCGAAGCACGATGGGTTCTCCTTTCTTGGAATGAACAGCAGGTAACTATTATGAAGTTTTTCTAAAACTAATATAGTCTAACACAGCATCCAAACCTTTTTCATAAAAATTGGATTGACAAAACATAAACAGAAACACCTCTCATTATTGCACATTACAATTCAACAACATCACATAATCAAAACTGACCATACATTTCAATCATTGCCTCCTGAAACTGTTGGAAAAAAAAAAAAAAAAACTTACCAAACAAAAAAACGCTTTTTAGTCACAGGCTGGCAGTGTTGTCTCACTATACCAGAAAAATTTCTTTTTCACCAATGTTTTATATTTTGCCTCCACTTCTGGGTTTATTATCATATGTACAACTTAATTGCACTTCCTACTTTGTTCTGCTGGCTTCCCTTGGCAGCCCTGAATTTCAGCTGTAATGGCAACAGAGAAGTTGGTCAAACCAATGATGGAGAGGTGTGCTATGCGGTTCGCTACCTGAGGTTCCACAAAGGTGGCTGGGTAGTCTGTCCTGTCAAGGAGAAGCCATCATACAGTTAGTAATTTCAGTCATTGCCTAAATATTAATTATATGAGTCAGTCCATGAGTCAATTATAATGTCACTGAAGGTTACCTAAACATTTGTTTCCATTTCCCAGCCTGTGCATTGGCCCTAATGGAGTTACCGAGAGAGGGATACTCCAGGTCCCCACAGGCTCTACAAGAGACCAGCACTGTCTTGTTTTCCACTACACCTACCCCCCTTTCTAGATCCTGCCAGAAGATCAACAAGGATGAGGCAGTTAGCCTGTGTCTTGCACACAACTTGTGATATAACAAGTTATAATAATAAACATTAGTATGGCACAAGCACAGATAAATAAACATTAGTATGGCACAAGCACAGATGTGTTTCGAGTTACTGTTGTTTTTTTTTTAAGTTTCCTCAGTGTTGAAAGAGAGCATTTGACCTTTTTAACCAGTTAACTGTTTATAAAGTACTTCAAACACTGATGCGTCAGAATTCATAATCTAATGATGTTATATATAATAATATATGCTGGAGGTACCAGATTAATACTTTACTTTAATTTTTGCTTCTGACTTGTGTACTTTTACTTAAGTATTCCTAATTAATTATACATATTATACCCATAAAGTACTTGTATAATGTTTTTACACAGTATGACATTTTGTGATTGTGATGATTTTTTTTATTGATTGTTACCCAAATGAGGCCATTCAGAACCTTTGTAAATTGCTTCTTCCTCTGTCCTCTGATGGCAGACACAACACATGAAGGTAAGGACTTCCTGATGTGCCAGCCTTGAATACCATAGGCCCAGTGAACAACCTGCTTCAAACACTGTGGTAGAGATAGTGATGATCTCAACATGGGCAACATGTAACCAAGAAACAAAAAAAATTTCAGATTGTTTTTATATTGTCTCCAATTTGTTATTTGTCTACATATAAATACTGTACCTAGCTGTGCTATTTACTATTACTCTAATTCAAATAAGTAAAGTCAACTTAACATTAAATATCAAGTATATGATTTAAAAGCAGCAACTTCTAGGTTTAAAAATCTACTGAACACTAAGAATCAGTATGTCCTCCATGATATTACCCCTTAAGACTTGACTGTATTCATAGAGAAAATCAGAGAATTGAACTCATAGAACTCAGCAGAGTAATAGATTAATTCTGTCCTAAACATACTCATGTCTGCTGGCCTGGAGAGGGCCTTGCTCCTACCTGAAATTCATGTAGTCTATCTGTAGCGCAAACTCTCTACAGCTGGTAATGGGATGACATTTGCCAACACAGCGTTAGCTATCATTAGCTAACACCCGTAGCTAACGCCAATCTCTCACCAAGACACCTGTCCAGTTCTTCAATGGTTCTCCTCATACCACAATTCAGTTTCTCTCCTCTGACTGTTGTTCCTCCTGACCTGGTCAATCCCTGCTCTCTTGGACTCCTAACAGCCTCATAATTATAAGGCTGTGGTCCGTCATACGTGTATGAATAAAAATTAATAACTTCTTCAGTGTCAAAATTGGCTTCAGATCCATTAATTTCCATTGTTCAATTTGACTGCTCTCCCTTAAGTTTCATCACTTCTGATTTGGAACGAAAACGACTCTAGAAGTCACTGTAGTGTATATTTAAATATATTTTTTATGAAAATATAGTTTCCTACATCATTTTCACATACATTGATTCACTGGTGTCTCCAACCTGCAAGTTGATCTTTAAGCTACGTTTCTGTAAAGCACATGACACACTACTGCACTGCCAATACTCCCACTGTAGCCTGGTTCACACCATTTGCTCCTCCATCTCATCAGGGAGAGATGTTATCCTAACAGTAGACAGACATGTAATAACAGACAGTACTGTTCTGCTCCTGCGCTCACCGGCTCCATGCACGGTGTGTGTGTGTGTGTCACTGTCTGTTCTGCTCCTGGCGCTTCCCGCTGGCTCCCACTGTGTGTGTGTGTGTGTGTCAAACTGCACAAATTAGTTTGTAAATACTTTGATTTGACAGTAACAATATGTGTCTGTGTGTTTGATTTCCTGTTGCAAGTGAACACAAACTCAAACTGCACTAAAAAGGTTGCCATGTTGACTACATGCACTCTTGGCTCAGACAGGTGGATCCACAAAGATTAAGCTGAGGTTCACCTGTCAAACTCCTGTTTCCTGTGGTCAGATCATGAGTTGTATCCTAAAAATGATGATGCCATCAGAGAGACAAAATTGAAGTAAATAGGGCAGTTGGTTGGCGCCCACCCTCTCCATGATGTGCTTGTCAGGCACAGGAGCTTGTTCAGTAGTAGACTCATTCCCCTATTGCACCACACAATACCACAGAAAGTCATTCCTGCCTGTGGCCATCAGACTTTACAACTTTACACAACAACTTTCATGCAATAACCTGATAATAACTTTTGTGCAATATTCTGGTTGTGTAATATCCTCAATCTACACTCATCCATGCAATAAGCAGCATTTATATTTATCTTTATTCTATTTATTATATATATTCTGTTCTGTACATATTCTGTTTATTGTATTTTTATGTTCTATTGTGTTTTCTGTATGAGAGCACCTGCTTAGTCTTCTTCCTTAACCAGATACATCTATCCGATCAGCACAAATTTTCCTGTTAAATTATGTAAAAATAATCTGTGTAGAATGAAAATTGTGTGAATGACAGCAATTTGAAGACATTTTTTTCAGCTTTTCACAGTTTCGGTGTAAATATGTCCTTTGAAAAGGACATATTTACACCGAGTGAGACTGACATCACATGTGCAGAGGAGGTACTCAAAGCACTGAAGCCAATGAAAGATGCCGCATCAGTGATGTCTGAGGAGAGCATGCCAACTCTGTCCATCATATGCCAATGAGAAGGAGACCCTGTACATGGCATCTGCAGTTGACCCGCAGTTCTACCCTTTCTGTCTGAAGAAGAGACTGCCCACATCTACTTTACATAGACTGACTGATGATGTGGTGGCAGAATTGCAAAAGAATAGTGTAAGTAAATTCAATATAAACTTGCATATTTACAGTTATAACTCTAGGTGTAAGCTTTTATAATGGTACATCTTAATTTCATCATTGAGGAGTACTATTTATAAGATTTTAGTTTATTGTATAATATAATGTGAATTTTAAAATCTTGTTTTATGTTTTTCAGGAAGTAGAATGAAAAAAGAGGATGAAGATGGACCTGCTCCCAACATTCAGCCACTCCTGAAGAGACCCAGAGCATCATGTGCTTTAGCTGATCTCCTTGGTTCCACATTTACCCCACCCAAAGATGACGCTGAAACAAAAACTGATCAAGAAGCTGCAAGAGATGAGGTGAAGAGGTTTAGGATGGAGTCCCCCTATAGTTTAGAATCAGAATATATCGGGATCGAATCGCATCGTGACCTGTGAATCATGATACAAATCGAATCGCCAGACACTAGGCAATGCACACCCCTACTGAATACTAAGTTATAACTAATGTAACTGTCTACCGCAGGCAAGAAAAGACACCCAAGACATTTTAAATTTAAATTGCAGAAATAAGACTTTTGTTTTCTTCTAATGCCTTTTTAGGGGAACAATAGCTGCAGAATCATCCCATCTCCATCAGTTACTCCATAGAATTAACACATGGGAGTAACACATCCATTCCTTGTTCATCTGTTTCCCACTCATGAACACTGCTAATTGGTACTGCTTCCTGGAACACTGCACACCCAGTATCTCATACTGAATATTTCTACAGACAGATCTGCAACTTAGAATATCTATCCAGCACTTACATGAAGAATGCTATGGTGGAGAAGACACCACACGTGTGGAATGCATGATTCATCTGCTCCTGTGATGGATACGTCACTGCTGCATCAATCATGATCCACCAGCCTGTGAAGAACTGGGAAAAAAAAATACAAGGTTGAAATCTGAGGTAAATAAATACATGAAATGCAGATCCATTGGCTATATA
The DNA here is from genome assembly GCA_023238725.1 of Scortum barcoo. Classification (NCBI taxonomy): domain Eukaryota; kingdom Metazoa; phylum Chordata; class Actinopteri; order Centrarchiformes; family Terapontidae; genus Scortum; species Scortum barcoo. The sequence goes on from CM041550.1 coordinate 26,915,532, forward strand.
TTCTGACAGAAGCTGGTAGAAAAGATAAAATGTAGGGAGGACTAAAAATGGTATAACCCTTCATGATCATGTCATCATGAAAAACAGAACCAGAGACAATGTTCAAGATACAATGTTGGCTCTGGGATAGAAGTCAGGAAAAACATTTAAAGAATTGTGCAGACAGATATAAAAGCTGCTCACAGAAAGGAAAAGATCAGCCACAGACAATATGGGGGTTTCTCAATATACTGTGAAATACTGTAGTGACTGTACTGTAGTTTTCGTTTTGCGAATTCAAGTGAACTTGAAGTGAAGTGAATTTCACAAACCAGGATCTGAATCCAAATGGAGTCCAGTCTTTACAGAGTAAGAGTATTGTCACGCAGGGCTGGGTAAATTTTTTTTTTTCTCAATTTTAGTCCTATGTCCAGACTAAAGTAGAGTTCATGTCAAAAATTGAGCTCTTTCAAAATGTTTGCTTGGTGTTTCAGTGTGTAGTTGTGAAAATAGTGTTTTCACAAAACAAAAGACAAAGTGAAGACATGTAGTCTACACAAACAAAATGTTGCCTTCCCAACAGAGCTGGCAGTGTATATACCATGCTAATATGTAGTAAAAATACACATTGGTGGAGACACTGTGGTCAACTTAAATTTAATAAAGCATTTAAGTGTTGGCAGAGACACAAGACTTTTATCATGTGCCACAAAGTCTAAGTGAAACTTGTGTTTACTTAGCTTAACAATGCAAGCAATGCTTTCCCTGTTAAATATGGTATTTAATGAATGTGCTGCACACTGAACCATTGATTTCAAATCAAAAGTGGCATGTGCCTTGTGAAACAAAAGCAAAGTGGAGTGAAAACCAGGCCCACACAGCTTGAAGTGGCATTATGCAGGTAAGGGTATAATGAGCCGCACCCAATGAAAGTAAAGGCAAAAGTTGAGCCAGATTCAGCTTTTTGGGTGACTATGCGACTGTGTCAATGGAGATATTAAATACAGATATATAAGGGGCCTGCTGTTTTTCCACACAGGGTTAAAGCTGGTCCGACAACTCTACAGTTAATAGTTGAGGACAGATGGGAGGATCATCTGGATCTTCAGTCCCTACATCATGAACATCTACAAAGAAAAAAGCATATTAAAAGGACCACCTTCTCATTACTTCTCAGTTTTGATAAACCTATACGGATGTTGTCATTGTGTGTGTGTTTATGGTGTTTCAGTGTTTTTTACCTTAGTCTTTAGGAAAATAATGTTTTATCTCAATTATTGTTATATTTGACTGAAAAATATACTTAAAGTTGAAATACATATCAAAAAAAACTGACTTAACCTCAACCCCATGATTTTCAGAATCCTGCCCTCTGAGCTCCCATTTCAATATTTCTGCTGCAACACTATTCTTTTTCTGTCTCTGTTAGTCATTCACCAATTCTCTTTCTCTAGACTTACTGACCAGAGCTCCAGCAACAATAGAAGCCACTGCGTTCCTCCTCTCCCCCCAGTCGATGCATTCCCACTCTGGCCAGCGAAAGTTATCCAGAAAGCCAGCCATCTGCGGTCCTCTTCGTGTCCACCTTTTCCTTTTTCTCTGATCCTCTTCTGCACAGGTGAAGCAGTCCTCCTAATGTTGTGTGTATCGAACACCTGCTTCACTTGCTGGTCTTTACACACTGCAAGCTGCTCTGCTAATGGCTGGGATCAGTGATTCAGTGATCAGGTTACCTTCAGGTGATCACGTTACCTTCAAAAGACACATGCATTAATGTCTTATAATCATTTTCAACATCATACTACTACTGTTCTAATGTGTTAGGATTCGGTTTCTCCCAAATGGAAATAAGCAGAATTCTGATTAGTTTGAGATGGGGTTCTAGAATCAATTTTCATTTACAATTTTGTCATTTATTGTTTGCTAGTTTTTCACCACAAAGTTACTCGGGTTGCGTGATCTACGATCTGATTTACGCTGTTCTTAATTTTCAGGTCTGTATAAAGTAAATCTAACAAACAATTCTTGAATGTAATGTAATAATTTATTGGTCGATTTTAGCAAATGTCTTTCAACAAGTCATGTAATTGAACTACAGGTGAAACAATTCTAAGCGTATCAACTAAGTAGTACATACCTATACGAACATAATGACCAATGATATACAGTCAATCTTAGGATAAAGTTTTAATCAGTAGCGTACCTGAAAATTAGAATCATAAAATATCTTGGCTTCGATCTCAACGAATTAAGTTTTTATTTCTAATAACGATGGAATAGTGGAGCAGAATCCAGCTAATGGACACATTAAGCTAGGTCTTACGTTAGCCTAGCCCTAACTTCAGGCTAGTTTTGCCGTACTAGCACTATTTACAGTTATGTTAACGTTAACACAAAGAAGAGATTGTCAGTTCATTAAATTGCATCATTAGTGGTTTGTTAACCTTAACAAGTAAATCGTTCCTGGGTTGTGTCAAAGCTATGTGATAGGGAGCTTGCAGTAGGTAACGTTACGTTACTAGTTTAGCTGAAGCTGCGACTTCCTTACAGTCAGCAAGCAAATAACAACCACTATCGTACCGAGTTTAAAATTAATAACCGTAGTAAACGTGGTTACAACCTATTATAAAATACTGTGCAGTTGCCCACCTCGTTTAGAACCCGATATTACTCTCAGTCTTCGTTGAAGGATTGGCTCTTCTTCTTCTTCTTCTTCTTTATGTTTATGGCAATTGACAAATAACGCAGTGGCTCATTACTGCCACCAGATCCGAACTGCAGTGTCTCTTTAATTGTAATTTATTACAATTGCTCTGAAGTTCCAAAGGATACAATACATTAACTTTTTTTAAAATGAACCTTTTATTGAGATAAACATTGCTCCATACAGAAAATGTAGTAACAAAACCATCCAGTTCTTCTGTGAAAATGATTACTACCGACATAACCAGGCTGAGTAATAGGTCACAAAAGCGAGTAGCGACCAAGAAAATAAATGTAAAACACAGGTATAGAAAAAAAAATACAAAGCTGACCAACAGAACTTGGTAAATAGAACCAGAATAATGGGGTGTGCCACCATGATATTCAGTTCATTCAAAGAATAAAAAAATAATAAATGCTGTTTAATAAATACATGTTAAATAAGTAATAATAAAATGAGCAGAACAAATCCCTGAAACAAATGATGGATATACATATGTGGTGTACAAAATCCACATCTCCCATATTTTCAAAAACTTATCCTGCTGCAGTGGAAAATGTTATTCTTTCCATCCCGAAAATACCATAAATAATATCAATCCAATCATTAGTCTAGCTATCTTTGTCATATATATCATTGTTTATCTGGTAAATGTTGTGCCCTTCAATTAGGGAGAATAGCGAGGGAAAACTATGAAAAAAACTCCACACACAGCTCTCGCTTCCACTCACCCGAGGCATCACCAATCGATCATCGCACAATTCACCCAACTAGCGAACACTCTGGCTGAACAATCCCCACACCAATAATGTAATAAAATAAAATAAATGTAATAAAATAAAATAAATGACATCGACCACATACTCCCCCTCAAAATAGATGTTGTCCCCAACATCCTGACATTTGACCCATAGTGCAAATGAGGAGAGAAACTACATACCACCGATAATCATACAGTGCAACATCACACTCTATTACTTGTTCCTGTACCTTGCCTTATGCTCTATAAGTGCAGCTTTACAGACTGGAACTCTTTTCGTACATTTCTTCATGTGGGCAAATACCCAATAAATGCAGTTTTACAGACTGGAACTCTTTTCATACATTTCTTCATGTGGGTTAATACCCCATAGTCTTTCTCTGGTCACTTTTAGTCTGTGTGGCCTACAGCATCCATTTACTTACACACTCAGGTAACACAGTCCATTGCTGGCTTGTAGCATAGTTGTGTCAGTGCATCATGTCCAAAGCACCTACACTCTCCTTTAATAAAGGTCCATGAGTGATATGTGATGCAAGGTACTTTAGATGTGTATATTAAGCTGTAATCACAGTCCATAAATGTATCTGGTGTTCAACAGTCCCTTTGAATGTGGATTCTGTGTTAAACAGTCCATTTGCTGTGTCCTGAGTGTAATGTATGTGCATTTACTCAGTTCAGTCATGTGTGGTGTGTGTGATCTACCACCCACGTCCATAGGGTTGCTGGTAGTAAAATGGCTGAATAGCGTGTGTCCATGGCACCTTCAAGTGTCTTGTGATGTGGTAGTGTCCTCATGTTGTAGCAAACTGGTGAGCCGAGTCGATCATATGTGAAGACCTTAGGTCGCCTGTGCTGTCGTCTGGGTTGCTGATACTCCTGCTCACTGGTCCTGCTGTGTTCGCTTGGGACAAGTGAAGGAACAGTCTCCTCTGCAGGTTGGTCCTCAATATGACTGTCCTCTTGCTCAGGTAAGTGTCCAAGTTGGTTTATCACTCCATGTTCACTCTCTAGCTCATGTGACATGTTTTCCTCCAACTGTATGTGTTCAGCAGGTTCATCAGTACTCACAGGATTCAATGCCTGGTGGTTGGCACGACTGCATTTGCTGCTGGAGCGGTACTGAATAATATTCATCGTCATCGTCCACTTCATCGTCAGCCTGCTCCATTACTTCTTCACTTGTCTCCACAGTTCTTTTATTTGCCTTTGCTCGTGGGCGTACTTGTGTTTCAAGTGGCAGATGGTCACATGGTAGGAGAAGATTGCCATGCGATATCCTCGATCTTCCTTTTCCTTTCTCAGGCCGGAGTTCATAAACAGGGATGTCTTTACTGACTTGGCGGACAACCATGTGAATCACATTCTCCCAGTGGTTTCTTAGCTTGCCTGGACCACCACGAGGCGTCATGTTCCTGATCAAAACTCGATCACCCGGATGTAAAACTGAGCTTTTCACTTTACTGTCATAATGTCTTTTGCTTCTTGTGGCCGCTTTGTGAGCATTTTCCCTTGTGATCTCGTATATGCTTCTTCCATACCCTGTTTCCACTTCTCCATGTAGTTACGATGATTACTGTCTCCTTGTTCTGAGGTCAAGTTGAACAGCATGTCGACTGGCAACCGTGGAGAAGTAAAAGGGAGAGAAACCAGTCACTTCACTGCGAGTACAATTGTACTGATCAGTTTGTTCAGTGAGTCTTTCCAGTTAGTTTGTCTCTCTGTCAGTGTCTTTAACATCTGGAGTAGTGTTCGGTTAAACCGCTCTACCTGTCCATTCCCCTGGGGGTGGTAGGGAGTAGTTCTTGACCCTAAAACTCCACAGTAGTTTTTCAGTTGTGCAAATAGCTGGTTTTCGAATTCACCTCCCTGGTCATGGTGTATTCTTGTTGGGAAGCCAAATCTCAGAGCATAGTCATTAAATATTTTGTCTGCAGCTGTTCTGCCTGATTTAGAAGTCGTCGCATATGCTTGGGCAAAACGTGTGTAAAATGGTCAATAATTACAAGAATATATTCATAACCACCCTTGCACTTGTCAAGGTGGAGAAAATCAACAGAGACAAGCTTGAATGGTTGAGTGGTGACTATGTTAGTCAGTAGTGCTCTTGTCTCACGGCACGGCTTCTTATGTTTAAGACAGACACATTTTCTCAGGACATACTCCTCTATCTCACGCTGCATATACGGCCAGTAAAACCGGTCCCATATCAGCGACGTCGTCCTGTCTACACCTTGATGGCCCATTTTTTATCGTGGAGTTCCCTCAACACGGTACTTTTGTGTTTTTCTGGCAGAACCAGCTGTTTTCTTCTTGCAGTTTTCCTGTACAAGACTCCATTCTCACTTATCTCTAATTTGTCCCATTCTCTTAGAAGACAAGTGATCTGTGAGCTTAGTTGTTTCAGTTCTTTTCCTGATGGCTTTCGATCAGTTAGTTTACTATGAACCACATGTCCAATGATCGGATAATTTCTCTGGTCCTGTGTGATTTGCTCTGTGGTCAGCGGAATGATGGCTGTGTCTGCACTTATGGCTGCACACTTGACTGAGACTCCCATTGACCATGACACACTGGATTCATCCTGATTTTCCACTGCCTGTGTAGCTGCTCCAATCACATCATATGACATTTCCTCCAAACACTCTTTCATGAACGTCTCCATATCCACGGGCATCCTGGACAGACTATCAGCGTCAATATTTTCCTTACCGGGGCGGTATTTAATGGTGAAATGGAAATCTGCCAATTCTGCCACCCATCGGCATCCGGTTGCATTCAATTTGGCGGTGGATAGCACATAGGTAAGTGGATTATTATCGCTATAGACTGTGAAGAATGGCACATAATAGAGGTAATCACGAAACTTTTCTGTGATTGCCCATTTGAGGGCTAGAAACTCTAATTTGCCTGAATGCAAATTGTAATTTTTCTCAGGCTACAGTCAGAGTGCGAGAGCCATAAGCGATCACACGGAGCTTCCCATTCTGCTTTTGGTATAATACTGCACCTGAGCCCCGGTTCGACGCATCAGTATGGAGTATACGGCTGCGATAATTCTGGGATGGCTGCGTTAAACAGTCTATCAACTGCTCTAATACTGACTGATGTATGTCGGTCCACTGGATAGGTATACTGGAGGGAACACCTCGGCTGTTTTGTCTGCCATTTGTTCCTTTTATTTTGCAGAGTCTCAGTTTCCACAGGTCCTTTAAGTAGGTCATACAGAGGACTGGCAATCCGCGAGAAATCCTTGATATACTGTCTGTAATAACTCAACAGTCCCAGCACTGCCCTTAACTCACCAACAGTACTTGGCTGCTTGTTTTTCAATGCTGTCACTGCAACAGTATCAGCGGGATCAATCCTGTTTCACTCTGCTGACACAATTCTGCCGAGGTACCGCACTTCTGCTTTAAACAGGTCACACTTCTCTCTGGTTTTAATTTTATCCCATGCTCCCTGAGCTGTCGCATCGCAGCACCTTCCTGACATCGTTGACATGATCCTCGAATGTTCTACTAAACACTAGGACATCATCAAGGTAAGGCACACATACTTTGTCCCTTAATCCCTCTAAGCACTCTTCCATGCAGTGTTGGAATGCTGCAGGCGCATTCATGAGTCCAAAAGGGGATCCGGATCCACTCATACAGGCCCCAGGGGGTCACAAAGGCTGTTAGGTGTCTACTGCTCTTACCCATGAACCCCTGGTGGTACGCCTTACCCTGATCCAACAGTGAAAAGATGGTGTTTCCGCCCAGATTGTCCATAATGTCCTGTACTCTTTCTCACACAAACTACTGGGGAGGAGTAGGATGAAGTGGATTTCTCCACCCACCCCTGTGCTATCAGATCCTGCAAGTAGTCTTTCATTTCTTGATACAGTGGTTTTGGGACAGACTGATATGTCCGTGACACTGGCTCATTGTCTTTCAGTGAAATGTCCATTTGCAAATTTTCCACACAGCCTATGTTATCATCTGACCTCAAGAATGACTGCGATTCTTCCCCCAATATCTGACTAACAACTTGCTTTTGGTGTTCATTCAGGTGAGTCAGGTCAACAGGGGGATCCCATCGCTCACCTGTAGGTGTGTCTTTGCCGGAGCTTCTCGCCTGTACTTTGAAAACTGATTGTCTGACTTGAATATGCTAGCAGGATAACTGCTGGGTTGTCTGACTTGAATATGCTAGCAGGATACACTGCTCTGACAGACTGCACCATTTCAATAACAGTCCTTGCCGGCAATGTGATGTCGTGGCTGGTAGGATTTTGCACACTGACAACAATCTTTGGGGTTATGCCTGCCTTGCCTGACACAAGAGTATCACAAAACTGGAGTCCTTCAGGCCATTGTGGGTTCTCATTAGGCTCAAAAATCAGAGTCTTATCCTCCTTGAAAGGTGGAGCCTGTACTCGACATTCAATTTGAATGGAGCTGCATTTAGGCACATCGACTCTCTCATTTGCTGTTCTCACATTGTGTTCACAGGGCTGCCCTACACTCACTGCATTAATAAAGGCATTTGCTCTATTCTTTCTCTTCAGGTGAGGAAAAGCTATTTTTACTGTTTTCATGAGTTTTTCTCTGTCCCTGTCCCTTGTCTGATCCTGTACTCTGTTCACGACTAAGTACTCTCTGACATTAAAGCCAATGATAGGACATGGTTTTTAGCCATGCCTTTTAGCCGATTGCCTTTTAGCACTAGCATGGGTATTATCAGTTCTTCATCATTAGCAGTCAGTTTAAAACTCACCTCAAGCCATCCAACATACGGCATTTCTGTTCTATTGGCTGCTTCAATTTGCAAAGGGTCAAGTGGGTCAAACAGCTCTACTACATCCCTTAGCTTCACATCAGGTAGGTTGCTCTCTTTCCAGACCTCATCTATAGCACAAATTTGCGAGCCTGTGTCCCAGAGTGCCTGGATTCTCTGTTTGTGCAGGAAACAGTTGATGATACATTTCTTCCCTACTAGCTCCCTTACAGGTAGGCGTGTTCACAGGGTCACTAATTTTTCTGCACTTGGATTTCTCACATAACTGTATTTTTTGTCTCTTAATGCCTGAGCATATGTGTGGCTTACAATGTTTTTTGTGTGTAGGCCAGTGAGTCTCTTGGCATTCTTTTGAGCAGTACAGTGTTGCCTTACAAACAGAACAACATTTCAGTTCCTTACTTTCTCTCTCTTCTTTGCAACTTGCACAGCAGTGGGACCCATCTGGGACCCATCTATGTTGCCGGTTGCTCCAGTGTCCCGCGTGGGCAACCCCCTTTAGTTTAAAGGGCTCTCCCTGGCTGGTTTTGTCAGTCTCTGTTCTTTACAGCCTGCTCGAAAATGCTCACCACTTCCACACCTGAAACAGTGCTGACAGTATTCCTCACCTGCCTGAGTACAAGCAAAACACCTAGGGCGGGGGCATGGTGCTGAGTAGTATCGCTGTGGGGCGAACCTCTTGTTGAAACTGTGTTGTTCCTCGCACAGGTCCAGGTCCAAACGCTGGTTGGTACTCCTTGCACCATAGCTGGTGGTTGCTGTTGGTAAAATTGCATACCATTTTGTTCAGCCTTAAGAGAGGGTGGCTGCGGGGGTATGAACACTGAAAAAGGGGCAGACAAACTTTCTGGCTCTCTGCTTAGTGGAGGATACTGTGGGGGGGCAGGTGTTGATTTTTGAATAGTTTCTCTGATGTGGGAAACCTCAGCTCTCAGATCTTTCAGCAGCACCATGTCAGAACGTATTTTTCTTTTCAATTTCTGAGAGGAGACTGGGAGGTGGGAGGTAGAGAGACTGTGTTTTGCTGGGTGGTGCTTTTCTTTTCCACTAGTTGTTCACTGGACTGGACAGTATTTACATTGGTTACTCGTGGTGGAGCTGAATGTTTCTTTTTGTCTTGCCTCTCTTTTTCATTTTTCATTTTTTTGGTGCATGCGATGTTCAATTTCTCCAGCAACAGCTCATCTGATGTATTTGTTTGCAGGAGGTACGGCTGCAAGTCACTTTTAATGTTGTCGTTCTGCAGGCCCGTCAGGACAGTATGCATGAAAAGACTCTGGACTAGCGCTGGGTCATATTTTAGGCTCGACTCAACTTCCTGCAAGGCAAACAAGATCTTCTGCCTCAGGTTCATTGCTCTTATCAGGAAATTTTGGGTGTCTCTTTACTAATTTGGACCTCTGAGGTGAGTTGCTTATACAACTCTGTGTGGCGCTTCTTTCCTGATAATGAGATCTGAGAATTCTCCTAAGCGCAGGCAATGTGAGGTTTTCTTTTCCTTCAAGGTAGCTCCTTAATTGCAAACCTGAACCTGGTGTGATGGCGCTGGACTACTGCATCAGTGATCTCTGACTCTGGGTAGCCTTTACTGAGTCCATTTTCAATTTGCCTAGCCAGACTAGAAAAGGTGAGTCTATCTTTTTATCCAGGCTCTCCTATTTGTCCAGGAAATTGTAAAAATAAAGTCTTTGCGCCACATAGAGCCAGTTGGGGGTGCTGGAGCCACATTCTTAACTGGGGTGCTAAAACTCAGGGGGACGTTAATGCTGTTTTTCATCAGGTCATGCATCGTATTCTCTTTTTCCAGTAATAACAGCCTTAGTGCCTGCTACCTCCTTCTGGAGGTTCTCCTGTTCCTCAGCTTGACCTGGAGTTTCACTCACACTCAGTTCTTTGGCCATTTGTATTCTGTCTATAATATTCTGAACATTAAGGAGGTCAGACATGCCTTCATCCTCTAGGTCGGCCAATTCTTCTCGTTCGAGATACTTTATGACATGTGAGACTAGCTGGCCATGTGTTTTACCAGTTGCATGTTCTTTCCCGGGTCCTGAGATTTGATGTCCATTACATACTTTAATCAGTTGCTCTACAGTCAGTTTATACAGTGTTCCTTTGATTTCCAGTTGCAGCTTCTCTAATTCAGATTCCATCTTATCAGGGGAGTTAGCATAAGCAGTAAAATGAGGATGTATCAGACCTAATTGGATTTCGCTGCTCCTTAGTGGTCACTCTGCTCACTTCAGGATACAAGACACCAATATTTGTCGGACGATCACATCCGCTGTTTTGCTGGGCTCCTTTCTGATGTCTGGGTCATTTTGGAAGGGATGAGCGACGGGAGGGAGGATTTCTCTTGCTGATTAGAGACGGTCCTCAGGTCAAACATCCCAGCGGTGCCTCCAAATGTTGTGCCCTTCAATTAGGGAGAATAGCGAGGGGAAACTATGAAAAAAACACCACACACAGCTTAGCTTAAACTTGCTTCCACTCACTTGTATTGAGTGAGGGAGGGGGAGAAGGAGCCTCGCCTACTCACTTGCTCAAAACCATGATTCCCTCTACTGGAACCCCGAGGCATCACCAATCGATCATCGCACAATTCACCCAACTAGCGACACTCTGGCTGAACAATCTCCACACCAATAATGTAATAAAATAAAACAAATGTAATAAAATAAAATAAATGACATCGACCACATAAACCTCTTCCATCTCACATAGTTTGCTTTGCTTAAACACCAGCTTAATTTCACTGATTCTTGAGAGTCGGGACAAAACAGGTTTTAAAATAATCTTTTTAAAATGCACACTATATTCATTAGAGTTATATATTTCTATAGAGAAAAGTCTTAGCTATTTCACCATGTAAAGGAACAGGTTCTAAAAAAACTTAATTTTGACAAATAAACATTTACCTTTCGAGCTTGATTTTTGTCAACTCCTCACACACTCAGATGTACATTACATTTTTAAATCTTCCAGCCCAACAAGAATCTAAAGTTGTGAATTATGTTGTAAAAGGGTTTAGTTAACCTCATATGTAATAAAATACAATATATACACTGATGTTGTGATTTCACACTATTATAAAAACTCAGATTTCTAAATATCTTTATTTTCAGACTCTGTTTTTAATTTTAATATTATAAAAAACAATTCCTTAAATAATTAAGACATAAGAGGATGTAGATCAGATGGTCTTTTATTACAGAAACAACATAAACGGTAAAAAATAAATATTTTCTTTCAAAAATTAACAAAACATACATCTGACGGTGTTGATGAAGTACTGACGGAGTTGACAAAAAACTGACGGTGTTGACAAAAAACGTGTGTGCATTACTGATTAACGAACAAATGTGTTTTTAAACAGATTTTTATTCATTGTCTTACTTGTCTGAGAGACTGTCTGCTGTGTCTGGCATTGCATTCTTGAATATTCTAATCTTGGGAGAGAGACTATCTGGGGGGTGTCTGCCTCCAGCACTGCACCTTCATTGGACCTTTTTCTTTTTTCTGTATTTCTTCTCCTTTGCCCCTTAACTGACAATTTCTTTCTCTAGCCATGCTTTCCTACAATACAAATAGAAGTAATGAAAGATGTATTATAGAATAAGACTGGAATGGAATAAGATTTCTATTTACTTGACACTTATTGATTGATTGATTGTTTGTTTGCTTGATGTAAAATCTTAAAGGTGCAGTGTGTAGTTTTTGGTGAGATCTAGTGGTACACTAGGTACACTTGTTCAACTGCTCGTTATACGCAAATGTCTAATCAGCCAATAACATGGCAGCAACTCAGTACATTTAGGCATGTAGACATGGTCAAGACAACCTGCTGCTGAAGTTCAAACTGAGCTTCAGAATGGGGAAGAAAGGTGATTTAAGTGACTTTGAATGTGGCATGGTCGTTGGTGCCAGACGGGCTGGTCTGAGTATTTAAGAAACTCCTGATCTACTGGAATTTTCCTGCACAACCATCTCTTGGGTTTACAGAGAATGATCCAAAAAAGAGAAAATATCCAATGAGTGGCAGTTCTCAGGGCGAACATGCCTTGTTGATGCCAGAGGTCTGAGGAAAATGGCCAGATTGGTTTGCATTGATAGGAAGGCAACAGTAACTCAAATAACCACTCGTTACAACCAAGGTCTGCAGAAGAGCATCTCTGAATGCACAACACGTCAAACCTTGAAGAAGATGGACTACAGCAGCAGAAGACCGCACTGGGTGCCACTCCTGTCAGCCAAGAACAGGAAACTGAGTCTACAATTTGCACAGGCTCACCAAAATTGGACAACAGAAGATTGCGTTGCCTGGTCTGATGAGTCTCAATTTCTGCTGCATTATTTGAATGGTAGGGTCAGAATTTGGCGTAAACAACATGAGAGCATGGATCCATCCTGCCTTGTATCAATGGTTCAGGCTGGTGGTGGTGTGTAATGGTGTGGGGGATATTTTCTTGGCACACTTTGGGCCCTTAGTACCAATTGATCATCATTTAAAAGCCACAGCCTACCTGAGTATTGTTGCTGACCATGTAGATCCCTTTATGACCACACTGTACCCATCTTCTTGATGGCTACTTCCAGCAGGATAATGCACCATGTCACAAAGCTCCAATCATCTCAAACTGGTTTCTTGAACATGACAATGAGTTCATTGTATCTAAATGACCTCTACAGTCACTAGATCTCAATCCAATAGAGCACCTTTGGGATGTGGTGGAACAGGAGACTTGCATCATGGATGTGCAGCTGAACACATCTGCAGCAAATGCGCGATGCTATCATGTCAAAATGGACCAAAATCTCTGAGGAATGTTTCCAGCACCTTGCTGAATCTATGCCACAAATAATTAAGGCAGTTCTGAAGGCAAAATGGGGTCCAACCTGGTACTAGCAAGGTGTACCTAATAAAGTGGTCAGTGAGTGTATACATAGAAGTGAGTCCCTCTACAGAGGCTCCCATTCAATGTAATATTCAGTTTCATAAGCAGATGCTGTTAAAATTTACACACTGGCTTTTTTATTTAATATATAAATGCTGTGAAAGTGACACAGTAATAAGCAGACCAAAGCCTGCCCATGCTCTACAAGGTTAGAAGTGTAGGTTATACAGTATGGTTAAGAAATGTAATTCTAGATATATATGTATATTTATTTGTAAATAAAACCTCAAAATAACATTTTAATCCTTTACTAAATTCACAAATAATAATATATTAGCACATTAAGATATTATAGGTGAATTTGTCAACTCCATCAGACACGGAGTTGACGTAAGAGCAAGTATCTTCCCTCTAAAATATGTATTGTACACTGCAGCTAGTTGGTTTTGCTTCAGTTGCTAGCTGTCTCAATAACCTTACTAAAATACTTAAATTCAATTCACTATGGTTTAAAAATCTTATCATAACGGAGAGACGGTGTTGACATGGTCCAGCTGTGACCATAGGAATATTGACATTGTTTGTCTAAAATGTCAAAAAGTTTAAATCTTACCGAGAGTATATGTGGTTGTATTGCATTCAGCACAACCAGGGAGACCAAACGAGTCCTCAGGGATATAGCTGACCATGCTATTGCCTGAAAAAATCCTACGGAGTTGACAGAAACTGAGGACACAACTTTGATTGACAGATTTTTATATAAAATATTGTTTCATGTTCACTTTTATATATATTTATATATTATATGTTTTATATATATTTATGTTTATGTTTCTTTTTGATTAGCTATATATGTATTCACAATTTTAGAGTTTTTTAAAGTATTTTGGGGTGATCAATATTGTGACTTCTTGCTGAGGATAAATACAGTAACATTGACCTTCTAACCACAGACCATACATCCATCCATCCATCCATCCATCTTCATCCGCTTTATCCGGGGCTGGGCCGGGTCGCGGAGGCAGCAGTCTGAGCAGAGATGCCCAGACTTCCCTCACCCCAGACACTTCCTCCAGCTCTTCCGGGGGGACCCCGAGGCGTTCCCAGGCCAGCCGAGAGACATAGTCTCTCCAGCGTGTCCTGGGTCTTCCCCTGGGCCTCCAATCCCGGTGGGACATGCCTGGAACACCTCCCTAGGGAGGCGTCCAGGGGGCATCCGAAACAGATGCCCAAGCCACCTCAGCTGACTCCTCTCGATGCATGTGAAGGAGCAGCGGCTCTACTCCGAGCTCCTCCCGAGTGACTGAGCTTCTCACCCCTATCTCTAAGGGAGCGCCCAGCCACCCTGCATGGAGGAAACTCATTTTGGCGGCCGCTTGTATCCGCGATCTTGTCCTTTCAGGTCATTACCCAAAGTTCATGACCATAGGTGAGGGTGGGAACGTAGATTGACCGATGTAAATCGAGAGCTTCGCCTTTCGGCTCAGCTCCTTCTTCACCACGACGGTCCGGTACACGACCGACCGCATAACTGCATGGACGCTGCACCAATCCGCCTGTCAATCTCACGCTCCATCTTTCCCTCACTCGTGAACAAGACCCCAAGATACTTGAACTCCTCCACTTGAGGCAGGACCTCTCCACCCACCCGGAGAGGGCACGCCACCCTTTTCCTCGGTCGAGAACCATGGCCTCGGATTTGGAGGTGCTGATTCTCATCCCAGCCGCTTCACACTCGGCTGCAAACCGCTCCAGCACATTACATGCTGAAAGGTCCTGGCTTGATGAAGCCAACAGGACATCATCCGCAAAAAGCAGAGATGAAATCCTGTGGTTCCCAAACCGGACTCCCTCCGGCCCCTGGCTACGCCTAGAAATCCTGTCCATAAAGATTATGAACAGGACCGGTGACAAAGGGCAGCCCTGCGGAGTCCAACATGTACTGGGAACAGATCTGACTTACTACCGGCAATGCGAACCAAGCTCCTGCTCCGGTCGTACAGAGACCGAACAGCCCTTAGCAAAGGCCCCCGGACCCCATATACTCACGGAGCACTCCCCACAGAATACCACGAGGGACACGGTCGAATGCCTTCTCCAGATCCACAAAGCACATGTGGACTGGTTGGGCAGGTTGGGCAACTCCCATAAACCCTCAAGCACCCTGTGGAAGAGTATAGAGCTGGTCCAGTGTTCCACGACCGGGACGAAAACCGCGTTGTTCGCTCCTGAATCCGAGGGTCGACTATCGGCCGAATTCTCCTCTCCAGTACCCTGGCGTAGACCTTCCCGGGGAGGCTGAGAAGTGTGATCCCCTGTAGTTGGAACACACTCTCCGGTCCCCCTTTTTAAAAAGAGGGACCACCACCCCGGTTTGCCACTCCAGAGGCACTGTCCCCAACCTCCATGCAATGTTGCAGAGGCGTGTCAGCCAAGACAGCCCCACAACATCCAGAGACTTGAGGTACTCAGGGCGGATCTCATCCACCCCCGGCGCCTTGCCACCGAGGAGCTTACGAAGTTGAACTACCTCAGTGACTTCGGCTCGGGTGATGGACGAGTCCACCTCAGAGTCCCCAGCCTCCGCTTCCTCACTGGAGGTGGAAGGCAAGTCGGTGGGATTGAGGAGATCCTCGAAGTATTTCTTCCACCGTCCGACAATGTCCCCAGTCGAGTCAACAGCTCCCCACCCGCACTGTACTGTAAACAGTGTTGGCAGAGTACTGCTTCCCCCTTTCTGAGGCGCCTGGACGGTTTGCCAGAATCTCTTCGAGGCCGACCGATAGTCCTCCATGGCCTCACCGAACTCCTCCCAGACCCGAGTTTTTGCCTCCAGGACCGTCCGGGCTGCAAGGCTTGCTTGGCCTGCCGGTACCTGTCAACTGCGTCAGGAGTCCCACAGGCCAACATGGCCCGATAGGACTCCTTCTTCAGCCTGACAGCATCCCTTACTTCCGGTGTCCACCACCGGGTTCGGGGGTTGCCGCCACGACAGGCACCAGAGACCTTGCGTCCACAACTTCGAACTGCCAGCGTGCGTCGACAATGGAGGCAGAGAACATGGTCCACTCGGACTCAATGTCCCCAGCCTCCCTCGGAATCTGTGAGAAGCTCTTCCGGAGGTGGGAGTTGAAGACCTCCCTGACAGAGGGCTCGGCCAGACGTTCCCAACAGACCCTCACAATACGTTTGGGTCTGCCAGGTCTGTCCAACTTCCTCCTCTGCCAGCGGATGGATCCAACTCACCACCAGGTGGTGATCGGTTGACAGCTCAGCCCCTCTCTTTACCCGAAAGTGTCCAAGACATACACGGCCGGAGATCAGATGAAACGACAACAAAGTCGATCATCGACCTCCGACCTAGGGTGTCCTGGTGCCACGTGCACTGATGGACACCCTTATGCTCAAACATGGTGTTCGTTAGCGTTATGGACAAACCGTGACTAGCACAGAAGTCCAATAACAGAACACCACTGCTTCAGGTTCAGATCGGGAGGCCGTTCCTCCCGATCATGCCCCTCCAGGTATCACTGTCGCTGCCCACGTGAGCGTTGAAGTCCCCCAGTAGAACAATGGGTCAGGAGTCCCCAGTCGGAGCACACTATCAAGTACCCCTCCCAAGGGACTCCAAGAAGGCCAGGGTACTCTGTACTGCTGTTCGGCCCGTATGCACAAACAACAGCAAGAGACCTATCCCCGACCCGAAGGCGCAGGGAAGCGACCTCCTCTCGTTCACCTGGGTGAACTCCAACACATGGCGGCTGAGCTGGGGAGCTATAAGCAAGCCCACACCAGCCACCGCTCACCCTGGGCAACTCCAGAGTAGTGGAGGGTCCAGCCCCTCTCAAGGAGCTGGGTTCCAGAGCCCAAGCTATGCGTGGAGGTGAGCCCCGACTATCTCTAGCCGGTACCTCTCAACCTCCCGCACAAAGCTCAGGCTCCTTCCCCCCCAGCGAGGTGACATTCCATGTCCCTATTGCCAGAGTTTTGGTCCAGGGATTGGGTCGTCGAGGCCCCCTGCCCACGACACTGCTACCCAAACCACATTGCACCGGCCCCTCATGGACCTTCCTGCGGGTGGTGAGCCTACTGGAAGGCGGACCCACATCGCCATTTCGGGCTGAGCCCGGCCGGGTCCCGTGGGCAAAGACCCGGCCACCAGGCGCTCGCCTATGAGCTAAGCCCCAACCCCAGGCACAGACCATACATTTAAAACAAAAAATTTCTCAAAATAGACAAAAATGTGTGCGAAAAAAGAAAAAATAACATAGGTATACACAGTTCCTTTAGATTTAACATTATTAGTATGTCAATCATGGTGAATTTCTTGATTTTTAATATAAATTAGACTTTTCTATGTAGGACTTGTTTTGTCCCAACTCAACTTGACCCAATAATCTTCAAACATGGGCAGTGTACCTCCTACTCACCCAAAAATTATCCAATCATTTCCTGTTGCCATGTGTTTAGAAGGCACTCCATGTGGTTGCTGATTAAATGCAATGTACACCTGATAATCTTGCTGCCATGGAACATTATCACATCTCGCCAAATTTGTTAGTCTTTTGACTTGTCTCTCTCTCTTTTGTTCACTCCTCTCATTTCAGGTTCCTTTACTTCCTGCCCTAGTGTGTTTTCCGCATCTGTGATTGCCTGATTGTTTGCCCCGCCCTGATTGTTTCCACCTGTGTCTCTACCTTGTGCATGTATTGTCTGCATTTTCTCCTTTCCTGTGCCAGATCATTCTGTGCCTTTGTGTTAAGCGTTCCAGCATGTTCCAGCGTTCCAGCATGTTCCAGTCAGTGTGTTTTTGCCTTTGCCTGGAGAACACTTTTTGTCTTGGTTTTTGGTGTTCTACTTCACCAAATAAACCTGCTTATTGCTTATTGAACCATCTGAGCTGCTACCAGTCGTGCATTTGAGCTAGAGTGCTTGTATCCTAGACCTAAACATGGAGACTTCTCTTGGCTCTGGTTGGAGGAGGGGTTATTATGGTTGATGGCCCTGATAACAAAGCCCTCCCAATTTGACTTGCCCCTCCTCTGCACCCATACAGAAAACGTCTTCCAATGGCTAAAGTCCCCCTGCTAGCAGTTTGGCCTTCTGTGTGGTAGAGCCCAGTTTAATTTGGGTTCTGGTTCCTTTCTACATTTTACTAACTCTGCTGCATCTAAATGATCCTTGCTCTTGGTGTAGTTGTTAGGACTGGTCCCAAGGATTGATTAATTTAGTTGGCCAGGGTAACCAGTAAGAATCGTAGAGGATTATAACACACTTAATACCCAAATGTCCTTTAGAGAATTAAAAATCCAGCCTATTCAAAAACAATGATTAATTGTCCATAAAGATAAACCTGATTCACAAGCTGTTGCTGTGTGGTGTGTGATTCCTCTTTTCAGCCAAACTGTGGAATCCTGTAGAAAACTTCTTTACATTGTACAAAGTCCAAAATATTCTTGAGAGTCCACAGCCCTAAGGCTGGATGAGCAAAAGAGTGTCCAGAGTTTGGTCAAAGTTCTTCAACCGTGTGGCAGTGGTTAATCTTCATTCGGTCGATCCTCAATGTTCAGCTGAAACTAATCTCGAAACCTTTCAATGTTGTAATTGTTGCTCATAACTCTTTCTCTTTTTCTTTTTAGTAAAGCATGGGCCACCTCTCTACCGCCATATCAACCTTATCACTGCCCCAAAGACCTGCTGCCCGGTGCTACCATTGCTAAAAGACACCTGTACTCTCTCTCTGGCCCCCGAGAGAGAGGCCATGAAGGATTACATAGACTCCTCCCTGAAGGCCAGCTTGATCCAGCCATTCCCTGCTGGCGCTGGCTTCTTCTTTGTGGCCAAGAAGGATGGCTCCCTTCACCCGTGCATCGACTACAGTCCACTCAGCGAAATCACAGTAAAGAATAGGCACACTCTCCCTTTAATGTCAGTGGCTTTTGAACTGTTGAAGAGCGCTAAAGTGCTCACCAAACTAGATCTAAGAAATGCTTATCATTTGGTCCGACTAAGGGAGGGGGATGAGTGGAAAACTGTTTATAACACTTCTAGTGGACATTACGAGTATTTAGCGATGGATGCCATTTGGGCTGACGAATGCTCTGGCAGTGTTTCAAGCCATTGTGAATGACGTTCTTAGAGACTACCTGAACCTTTTTTTTTTGTCTATCTGGGTGAAATTCTTTTTTTTTCTCCCGACCAAGCATCTCATGTCCAGCATGTAAGACAGGTTCTTCGGCTTCATCATTGCCCCCGACAAAGTGCAAATGGATCCAAGCAAGATTAGGGCAATTACCAATTGGCCCACACCCACCAATGGAAAGAAACTACAACAGTTCCTAGGGTTTGCTAATTTCTACCGCCATTTTATCAGAAACTTCAATTCTGTTGCTGCACCTCTCCATGCACTCACCTCATCTGCTACTCAGTTTGTTTGGACTCCACAGGCTGATCACGCTTTTTGCAGGCTCAAAGAGATGTTCACCTCGGCTCCCATCCTCACCGTCCCAGATCCGCAAAGACAGTTTGTGGTGGAGGTGGACGCCTCCAACGACGGGGTAGGGGTGGTGTTATCTCACTGCTCAGCCAAAGACCGTAAGCTGCACCCCTGCGCTTCCTTTCCTGGAAACTTTCACTGGCTGAGAGGAATTATGATGTGGGTAACTGAGAAATTCTAGCGGTAAAGATAACGTTAGAGGAGTGGAGGCATTGGCTAGAGGGGGCCAAGCAGCCATTTATGGTCTGGACGGATCATAAAAACTTCGAGTATATCAAAACGGCCATAAGACTTAATTCTTGGCAGGTCAGATGGACATTGTTTTTCAGTCGTTTTAATTTTCATCTATCCTGATGCATTGTCACGCCTGTTTGATCCCAAACCTTTGGCCAAGGAACCAGAACCAATCCTGCCACTGAACCATGTGGTAGGAGCGGTAACTTGGCCTATAGAATCTGAAGTGAGGAATGCTAACAGTGAGAGTCCAGCATCTAGTAGCTGTCCCATGAACAGGTTGTTCGTTCCAGAGGCGCTACAATCATGGGTCATTCATTAGGCTCACACTTTGCTGCTCACCTGTCTTCCAGGGGCTAAGAGAACTCTGTTTGTGGTCAAGCAGTGCTTCTGGTGGCCGGAGATGAGGAATGACGTGAAGGAGTATGTGGCCGCCTGCACTACCTGCACCGCAAACAAGACCTCCTCACAACCCAAGATGGGGCTGCTCGAGCCACATTCACGAAAATGGCACACTTCATAGCATAACTCAAGTTGCCTTCAGCAAAAGAAACAGTGGAGATTAAACCATGTTGTCCATCTTCACAGTATCCCAAGAGACATCGTGTCAGACCAGGGGCCCCAGTTCATCTCATGGTTCTGAAAAGAGTTCCGCAGCCTCCTTAATGCATCTGTCAGCCTATCTTCCGGCTACCACCCCTAATCCAATGGACAGAAAGAGCGAGTGTCACCGGGTTTGGGCTGCTGCTCACCAGCGCCAGTGTATAAACCAGGGCAGAGAGTGTGGCTATCGGCGAGAGGAAGCTGGATCTGAGGTTTGTGGGTCTATTTGCTCTGTCCAAGGTTATTAACCCTGCATCTGTCCGCTTACATCTGCCCAGGTGCCTTCGAGTATATCCCAAGTTTCATGTTTAGATGGTCAAGCCAGTCAAGGAGAGTGACCTGGTTCTCTCATACAAGCCCCCACCACCACCCTCCATCATTGAGGGAGGTCCTGTATATTCTGTGAGGCGCCTGCTTAACGTCAGGAAACAGGGCTGAGGTAGGGCTATGGCCCTGAAACGTGCTCCTGGGTCATTTCTAGCTTCACTGTAGACCAGAAGCTGATGAAAGAACCTGATGAAAGACTTCTTCTGCAACAGAAGACATCTAACCATTTTAAAATGTCTGCTTTTCAGTTGTAATAAACAAGATCCATTGGATGCCACGACAACACTCTAAGGCCCTTACATCATGTAAGGAATGTTATGTCATAATTAGAGATATATATAGTAATAAATTCTGGTTTTAGATAAAGAGACAGTTGTATTTTCTATGACTAATATCATTTGATTCTGTTTGAACTTATTTTGCATTTTCCATTTATAGATAACCACCAGGATTTAACTGATCAAGGGCATAATGGTGAGTTACCAAATATTTGTCAGCAGGTATACAATCTAGTGCATTGGTTATGATAATATTTTGGTCTTCATTAAGAAGACTACATCATATCTTTTGTATTCAAGCTGTAACAAGTGGTTTCAGAGATTTTTATGTGACGGCAGAAAAAGACATGTCCAATGTCAGACTCATCATACACTCATCATGTTTCAGACACTATTCTTCTTCAATATTAGCTGCTGTCATGTGCAACAAACAGCTTTCTCTGCCACCTGCTGGCGAGTACAATGTATGGCAGTGAACTTTTACACAAGAAATCATCATAATGTTAAGTGAAACGATTTGGGCAGGGATTGCAAAATCCAGGAATCGCACACACAGCTGAAAATTGCCACTTCTTACTACTGTATGTCAACGCAAATATCAACTTTAATACTATTGGCACACAATTTGCAGAAGGAATATATTTAATTCTTACCATTGCTGTTTTTCCTTTAGCCTCTTTTGATTACTTTGATTACTGCCTTCTGACCCCAGTAAACAGCAAAACAGCAAGCAAGTCAACCCATGTTTTGTTTTGTTTTTTTATTTTATTTTTTGCAGATTGTTCTCCTGAAGAACTATTTCACCTCATGCTTGCAACAGAAGACATGTTATCTAATCATTTTAAAATGTCTCTTTTTCATTTGCAGAAACCAAGATCCATTAGATGCCACCACAACACTCTAATGCCCTCACAGCAGTAATACATTTTACTTTTAGATAAATAGACTGTTGTATTTTCCTCTTGCTATTATAGCTTGATTGTGTTTGAATTTGTTTTGGCATTTTCCTTTTATAGATCTGTTTTGTCATTTGTTTTTGGTGCTTAATTTACAACAAAATAAACATATTGATTACAACCAAACTAAGACATGGCAATAAAACAAAGATATGGCAAAATCACAGACAGTGCAAATTGATATGTCCTGTAAAGTGCATGTTACTGCCGGAGCCCCGGTCCTCCCTTGTTTCTCTCCAGTCTTGCAGGTTCCTCACTGATTCTGGTTGTGGTCCATCTGTCTGAGGTTCACTGGCCTGTTGGGGACATGATCTGTGTCTGTGTTGTGGAGAGAAGGTCGAGTGGCTCAGAGCTCCATATGAGGACATCTAGAAATGCACCTGGACTCATGGACTCCTTTCCATTACCTGTGATACCTTCACACATGGACTAAACCCATGAACTCAGTATAGCTACAGTTTATTACGACCCATGTTTAACTTCATATATGACTGATGATGATGTTCTCTGTACACATGTGGCATCTCTATTGCACGTCTGTCCGTTCCCAGGGAGAGGGATACCCTCATCTGTGGCTCTTCCTCAGGTTTCTTCTTTTTTTTCCCATAAAGGGTTTTTTGAAGTTTTTCCTGACCCGGTTCGAGGGTCTAAGGACAGAAGGGTGTCAACAACTGTACAGATTGTAAAGCCCTCAGAGGCAAACAATGTTTGTGATTTTGGGCTTTAAATAAATACATTTGAATTTGAATTTGAATTGAAAAAGTTAGGAATTGCAAAATAGTGGAAACACAATATTCAACAATATTCTGGCCTCTTTTCAATTTCTGTGAGTTATAATTGGTGATGTAGTTCTAGTATTTTTATATTATCGTTGTTGATGTAGGTTTTGATGGAAGTATTAGACAATGAAAATTGGGACGGTCTGTGTTACTTTCATCCCACTAATTTGATTCTTGACTCAGAGTAATATATACAATCTAAGAACCACATACCATAGGTCTGGAAGATTTTCTGCAAGATTGAAGATTGAATATCCTCACATAGGAAGCTACTGTACTTATCCTTTGCATACATTTTGGCTGCCTTGTACATTTCTACTGTGTGTTTTTGGCAGGGATATCAGCATCCAGCACTGGGCAGTACCAGCAGCTTCCCTGCCCACAGCAAAGAAGAACTGGTATGATGGGATGTGCAGAAAGTATATGACTGCTTCCTCTGTCATTTCTGTCCTTATCACAGCAGCAGCAATGTGGAAAGAAACAATGTTGTGAAAGGGTCCAGTTGATTTATTCATGTAGTCCTGAGTTGCACAACATTTGATCTTAACAATTTACTGATACATATTTACTGATGCATTTTTTTCTCAGTTCAAGCAAAGAAAAGTTTAGGTTTCTTCCTTTGTTTGTGCTGCTCTAGCTACAGCCGTTCATTAAGACAATGACATCATATCTTTTGTATTTAAGATGTGACAAGTGTTTTCAGGGGAGTTTGTGTGAAGGGAGAAAAAGGCATATCCTTTGTCAGACTCACCACACACACTCATCATGGTTGAGAAACTATTTTTGTTCAATCCAGCCTGCTGTCATGTGCAACAAACAGCTTCCTCTGCCCCCTGTTGACAAGTACAGTGTATGAAAGTCAAGTTTTAGACAAGAAATCATGATAATGTTACATGAGAGGATTCGGCTGGGAATTGCCAAATACTGGAACAACAAATGCAGCTGACAAATAGTGAATGCTTTCTAAGTCAAGACAAATATCAATTTTAATGCTATTTGCACACAGTTTGCAGGAGGCCTTATGTTTGAGTCTTGCCTTTGCTGCTTTTCCTTTAGTCTCTTTGGATAACATAACAACTATCTATATGACTTACAGCCTTCTGACCCCAGTAGTATACCAGCAAGTCAAGCCATTGGGTTTTTGCCAAATGTTCTTGTGAGGATCTTGCCTTCAGCAGAAGTCATCTTATCTAATCATATTAAAATGTCTGCTTTTCAGTTGTCAAAACTAAGATCTCTTGGATGCCACCACAACATTCTAAGGCCCTCACAGCATGCATGGAATGGTATTTCACAATTAAAGATGTTTATAGTAATCCATTCTACTTTTAGATAAATAGATTGTTGTTTTTGTTACACCACTCAGACTGCGATGATATGGTGTGGAGAAAGTTCACGGTTTTATTATTTTTGGCAGGACAGGCAAAAACCATGTACATCGTGGATACAGCATCAGACACACCCTCTTTTCGCACCCGCAATCCGAGTTCTGTTCAGCCACCGAACAAAAACTATTTCTTCCTCCCTCAATACCTGGGTAACCACCATCTACATCAATAACTGACTCTGCTCCTCTACTGCTGGGTGCCAACACACACACCCAAACAAAACTTGAAGTACAGTGAATGACATGCTGAACAAACGCCAGGAACCAACTCTAAAGACACAATATTCTTCCCAGGTGTTACAACCCTCCCCTGCAAAAAAAATGTTGTTCTCAACATTAGCATGTATTTACAGTGCAGTTCTGACGATGGAATATAGTACCAATAATGCAATTTTAACCGCAACAGTTAGAGACGATGCCAAAGTTTTAACATATCACATAATGACAATAACCTTCTTAAAATTAGATAAAAGCACATTACTATCATATACCACATGGTATCACACTCCGCTTCTGAAATAACACTACAGTGTTTAGACTTAAGAATAGTTCTCTTAGCATTCGTAACAATAGTACAGTACTGCATTTAGGCTCCAAGACAAAGCCATTCCTGTTGTCTCACTATATACTCATGGAGGCTTCTGACTCACAGGTTTATACATATGCAGAATCTACATTGTGACACAGACTCCTTTCCAGTTACACAAACAAGTCAGAGTAGCATTTAAATCACAGTAGGTAACTCCATATTACATTCAGAAAATTTTTTCTCTCTCTTGTTTTTTTCACACTTTGTTTCATTCGGTCTTTATTGTCCCATGATATCCCATAAGGGGCAGTAACCACTCAGCTTACCAACAGTCCATGTTACTGTGTCCCTTCTTGTGTCTGTTCTCCGCAGAATAATCTGTCACAGTCCATAGTGAGCCTGTGCCACTTCTCAGTAGCATTCTGCAGGAACAAGAGTAGGATAAACCAGGTGTGTTCCAAGCGTCTGTGGAGGTGGCCAGGACAGACAGTATTGTCCATATTCTCCTGCTACTGCATTAACATACAGTGGGTTAGTGTAAAGTCCCATCACACGATGAGTAGGTTGGCATAATGAATCATATGTCAATGTCTCTTTGGGTCGTCTCTCTCTCTGTCACCTGCATGGCTGTATATCAGAAGAGTCTGTCTCTTGTGTGCTGGGCATCCCTGCAGACTGAATAGTTTCTGTGACCTCCTGTGTGTCAAGACCTAATGTGACATTTGTGGTAAAGTCATTGTCCACAAACACTTGCACTGGAGTCTCCCTTCTGAACACCTCTGCTTCAGCATTAAGTTCCAGCTGAGGTTCTACTTCAGGAGTAGTGGGAAGTGCAACATTTTGCTCTCCAGGCTGGCAGTGATGATGCCTCAGTCTTATGAGCCCAGGAACATTCCTCCTCATCTGAGCTCTCTGAGTCCACTGGTGTTTCATTTATTTTATTGTCCTTGTGTCTCTTCCTTTGTTGTCTATGAGAATTTTGTCCTTTCACAGTGCTTTGAGCTGGTTCCTGAAAAGGCAAAGCATTTCATGGCATTAACATGTTTCGGTGAAGGATTCTGCCTCTCCCTGGGCCCTGTTCAGGTTTTACCTCATAGACAGGGCTGTCTTCCCCTTTTCGAGAAACCTTTTCGTGTATGTGTACACGATCCTCCCAATATGAGCGTAATTTTCCTGGTCCCCCACGCTCTGACATATTCTTTACAAGGACCCTGTCACCCGGGGAAAGCAGTGAACTTTGTCTCTTTTGGTCATAATATATTTTTCCTCTTGCTGTAGTCCTTGGGATAGTTCTGGATGCAATGTCAAATGCTTCTTTCATTTGCTGCTGCCATTTCTGAGCATATTTCTGGTGTGAATGACATCCTTCCTCCTCATATATTCCAAAGATCAAGTCAATCAGCAAACGGGGATTTCTACCAAAAAGCAAGTAGAAAGGAGAATATCCTGTTGCCTCACTGGTCGTGCAGTTGTACAACTTTAGTCACGTAGTCACTCCAGTTTCCCTTTTTCTCCTCATCCAAGGTTCGCAGTATTGATAACACGGTGCGATTAAATCTCTCTCTCGCTGGATTCCCTTGTGGATGATAGGGAGTTGTCATTGAGTTGGTCATGCCAGTGTATTTTTGCAGCTGTCTGAATAACTGGTTCTCAAATTCTTTGCCTTGATTGTGATGTATTTTAGCTGGGAGGCCAAATTTGAGACAAAAATCATTAAAGATTTTTTCTGCTGCCGTTTTGCCTGATTTGTTACGGGTTGGGTAGGCTTGGTCAAATTTAGTGAAGTTGTCAATTATCACCAAAATATACTCATACCCTCCACTGCTTCTTTCAAGGTGAAGATAGTCTATAGATACCATTTCAAATGGTGCTGTTGCAGGTATATGACACATGGGGGCTCTGCTATGCACAGCAGGCTTTTTTTGAATGTTGCATTTACAAACTTGGGTTATAAAAACTCCAATGTCTTTTTGCATCCCTGGCCAGTAAAACCTCTGTCTAGCGAGATGTACGACACGCTCGACCCCCAAATGTCCCATCTCACAATTAAAGTGTTTGTACACCAGCCCTTTGTACTTTTCTGGAATCACAATTTGGGTACAGGTTGCTGTTCTGCACTTCAACAGACCTTCTTGGGAAACATACAATCTTTTCCATTCATGTAACTGTTGCTTAGTTTTTGCCATTTCCTGATTCATAGCCCTTCTGTCAGGTTTTTCCCCAGATCTTTTTAACCGGTGGTACACGGGATATGACAGGATCTTGCAGCTATGCCTGTAGTAACTCTTGCGGTCCTACTTTTAATCCGGCTGCCTATCTGCAGCCAACTGCTGAACCAGAGGACTGCAGGCTATGGCTGATACCCAGTCCACTTTATGTTGTCTCTGTGCATCAACTGTGCTGAATATTACACTTAAAACCTCAGATGAGCACTGCTCTGTGCACTCGCTCATATAAGAGTCCATACTCACAGGTGACCGTGACAGGAAATCTGCAACTGCATTTGTTTTACCAGGGCGGTACTTCGTTATGTTGAAGTCAGCAAGCCCAGACACCCAGCGATGTCCGGTCGCATTCAGTTTAGCTGTGCTCAAAACATAGGTAACAGGGTTGTTGTCACTGTATATTGTTACAGAGGGGGCCTAAAACAAATAGTCTCTAAACCTCTCTGTAACGACCCATTTGAGTGCTAAAAACTCAAGCTTCCCTGAATGTAGTATTTAGTCAGCCACCAATTGTGCAAGTTCTCCCACTTTAAAAGATGAGAGAGTCTCCAATTTTCATCATAGGTATACACTTCAACTATGAGAGACAAAATGAGAAAAAAAATCCAGAAAATCACATTGTCTGATTTTTAAAGAATTTATTTGCAAATTATGGTGGAAAATAAGTATTTGGTCAATAACAAAAGTTCATCTCAATACTTTGTTATATACCCTTTGTTGGCAATGACAGAGGTCAAACGTTTTCTGTAAGTCTTCACAAGGTTTTCACATGCACTGTTGCTGGTATTTTGGCCCATTCCTCCATGCAGATCTCCTCTAGAGCAGTGATGTTTTGGGGCTGTCGCTGGGCAACACGGGACTTTCAACTCCCTCCAAACATTTTCTATGGGGTTGAGATCTGGAGACTAGGCTAGGCCACTCCAGGACCTTGAAATGCTTCTTACAAAGCCACTCCTTCGTTTCCCGTGCCATTAATACAGGTAACAAGTGGAGGACAGAGGAGCCTCTTAAAGAAGAAGTTACAGGTCTGTGAGAACCAGAAATCTTGCTTGTTTGTAGGTGACCAAATACTTATTCCCCCCATTCTGTCTCTCATAGTTGAAGTGTGCCTATGATGAAAATTACAGATCTCTCTCATCTTTTTAAGTTGGGAAGAACTTGCACAATTGGTGGCTGACTAAATACTTTTTTGCCCCACTGTAGTTCAGAGCTTCCTGGTGAGTGTTATTCCACACTATTTTCTGGTGTGGGGGGAGCTGTCCTGCCCTTTTTGAACAGGAGGTAGGCTTTAGCCTAGGATTTGGGGTTACATCTGTTGAAAGCAGGTCATACAAGCATTTTGCATGACAAGAAAAATCCTGCACATAACCTCTATAGTACCCCAGGAAACCCAGAAGTTTGCGCAACTCTTTGACATTTGTAGGGGGTTTTGTCTTTAGTGCTTGCACAGCTGTTATTTCTTTATTGTCCATCCTAAAGCCTTCAGCTGAGATCACTTTGCCAACATAACGTACTTCATTTTTGAACAGGTTACATTTATCTGGCCTCAGTTTAATTCCCCAAGCTTTCTATCTTTTGAGGATAGACCTCACATCCTCCACATGCTGTGCAAATGATTTACTGTAGACTAGGACATCGTCCAAATATGGGATACATATTGTGATGTGACATACATGTCCCTGAGACCTTCCAGGCTCTCCTCCATACTATGCTGGAAAGTAGATATGTGTCCTGTTTTGACAGAGTACGTAACACACTCATGTGTAGCCCCCTGGATAAGGTTTAGCAATGTTTCTGCCTTTTCTGATCCTAGTCTTAGTGAATTCCTCAGTAATGCAACACTCTCACTCAACTGATCTTGATCCTCTCTGTTTATCAACATCTCCTCAATGACATTAAACCCTATTATGGGCCTCTGTACTATATCACTACTCACCAGCACTGGAACTAGTATTTCATCGAACTTGGTTTTTTTCTCTTTTGGATCACACAGGCTGAAACTAACTGGGACCCAGCCCTGAAAAGGGATTTCTGAACCATTTACAGCTCTTAAGTTCAGCAGTTCATAGTTCATCATCACTTAGCAGTTCACTGATGGGATGGATTCTTGCATCAGGTAGGTTTTGGGACTTCCATGTTTGACTCACAATGGACACTTGTGCTCCTGTGTCCCACAGGGCTTGCATCTTGACACTGTTCATTTTGCACCAGACTAGACACTTTTTGCCTACCAACTGTGCAACCTGCTTGCGTTTTGTAACAGGGCTGTGTAAATGATAGGATTGATCTCCTTGAGATTTAACATTTGGCTTTGAAGGTGCTAAGGGGTGATGAATGAGCAATCTTTTCCTTTCCCCCTTCACTGTGCACAGGTTTACAGACTCCATTTGGGGGTTCGGTTTTGGGTCATCTTGGGACTTTCATTTCAAGGTCATGGTGCGTCTCTCAATCACAACCTCTCCTAGACGGTTTCCAACTTCCCCCTACCCTGCACCCTTTTGCCCAATGTGTGTCACTGCCGCACGTGAAACAGTGGTTGCAGTCCTTTTTATCCTGCTGACATGCTACACATTGTCTCTTTGGTCTCTTAAAAGTGGTAGTCTGTGTTTTGGCCTTGTCATCATCAACATTTTTTCTCCCACACTGAACAGTTTGCACAAGAGATGCTACCTGTCCCATGAGCTCTCTAATTGCTGTGTTGCTCTCCTCCAACTTAGCAAATAACGGGTTCTCTTTAATCGGTTTGTTAGGTTTGGCTGCAGCTGTGGTTGTCGAAGGCTCATTTTAATCACAACTTCCCTCTACTGTGCTAAGATTTGCCCGGTAAGTGATTTTCTTTGAGGTTTTAATGTGCTCATCCTGCAGATACATTCTCATCTCTGCCCTTATGTTATCATTCGACAAGCCTGTCATGATGGACTGACAACATTGGCTATGAACAAGGTCTTTGTTATATTTCAAGCCAGACTGGGCACGCTCAGATGGGAACAGGACCTTTTGATGCAGATCAAGTACTTGGATCAGAAAATCAAGTGCAGTTTCATTAGTTTCCTGTACAGCTGTTGTCAGTTGTTAGTACAGTACAGTTGCAGGCGTTACATTTTTTCTATAATATAATAGTTTGATTATGTTTGAACTTGTTTTGCATTTTCCCTTTATAGAATCTGTTTTGTCATATTCTAAGACAACCACCAGCATTTAACTGATTAAGGGCAAAATGGTGAGTTACCAAATATTTGTCAGCATGTACCCAATCTATTGCATATTATATACATATATTCTGGCCTCTTTTCAACTTCTGTGAGTTATAATAGGTGATGTAATTCTAATGTTTTTATATGACCTTGTTGATGTAGGTTTTGATGAAGTATGAGACAATGAAAATTGGGACATGGTCTGTGTTACTTTCATCCCACTAATTTGATTCTTGACTCAGAGTAATATACATACAATCTAACAACCACATACCATAGGTCTGGAAATATTTTCTGCAAGATTGAAGGCAAACATATCCTCACATAGGAAGCTACTGTACTATCCTTTGCATACATTTTGGCTGCCTTGTGCAATTTCTACTGTGTGTTTTGGCAGGGATATCAGCATCCAGCACTGGGTAGTACCGAACAGCTTCCCTGCCCACAGCAAAGAAGAACTGGTAACACACACTGCATTCATTCTGCAGCACAGCTTTGTTTTTGGGGGAACTTAGTTTTGCAGACCTGCACAATTAATAATTTTTCAAGCATTTTTTACCTATTTTTGCTTGTTAAAGTTGATATCACGCAAAGTCTTTTTAAGTCTTTGCAAAGTAAACAAAGCCACATTAGAATGCAATTTGGTGTAGCATACTAGGTGGAACTGGTAAATGCACAGCAGAGAGACCAAATTTCCCAGGATATGCAGAAAGTATATGACTGCTTCCTCTGTCATTTCTATCATTATCACAGCAGCAATGTGGAAAAAAACAATGTTGTGAAAGGGCCCAGATGATTTATTCATGTAGTCCTGAGTTGCACAACATTTCATCTTAACAATTTACTGATAAATGGCATTTTTTCTGATTTCAAGCAATGAAAAGTTTAAGGTTTCTTTCTTTATTTGTGCTGCTCTTGCTACAGCCTTCATTAAGACAATGACGTCATATCTTTTGTATTTAAGATGTGACAAGTGTTTTCAGGGGTGTCTGTGTGAAGGGAAAAAAAGGTATATCCTTTGTCAGTCTCACCACACACACTCATCATGGTTGAGAAACTATTTTTGTTCAATCCAGCCTGCTGTCATGTGCAACAAACAGCTTCCTCTGCCCCCTGTTGGCAAGTACAGTGTATGAAAGTCAAGTTTTAGACAGGAAATCATCATAATGTTAAATGAGAGGAATTCAGCTGGGAATTGCCAAATACTGGAACAACAAATGCAGCTAACAAATAGTGAGTGCTTTCTAAGTCAAGACAAATATCAATTTTAATGTTACTTTGCACACAATTTGCAAGGAGGCCTATGTTTGAGTCTTGCCTTTGCTGCTTTTCCTTTAGTCTCTCTTGGATAACAACTATCTATATGACTTACAGCCTTATGACCCAAGTAATACCAGCAGGTCAAGCCATGGGTTTTTGCCGAATGTTCTTGTGAGGATCTTGCCTTCAACAGAAGACATGTTATCTAATCATATTAAAATGTCTGTATTTCAGTTGTCAAAACAAAGATTTCTTGGATGCCACCACAACATTCTAAGGCCCTCA
This sequence comes from Scortum barcoo, assembly GCA_023238725.1. Taxonomy (NCBI): domain Eukaryota; kingdom Metazoa; phylum Chordata; class Actinopteri; order Centrarchiformes; family Terapontidae; genus Scortum; species Scortum barcoo. The sequence goes on from CM041550.1 coordinate 26,947,205, forward strand.
CAGCATGCATGGAATGGTATGTCACAATTAAAGATGTTTATAGTAATCCATTCTACTTTTAGATAAATAGACTGTTGTATTTTCTCTTAATATAATAGTTTGATTATGTTTGAACTTGTTTTGCATTTTCCCTTTATAGATCTGTTTTGTCATATGCTAAGACAACCACCAGCATTCAACTGATTGAGGGCAAAATGGTGAGTTACCAAATATTTGTCAGCATGTACCCAATCTATTGCATTGGTTATGATAATATTCTGGCCTTGTTTCAACTTCTGTGAGTTATAATTAGTGATGTAGTTCTAGTATTTAATATTATCTTACCTAACCCTAACCCGGGTGAGCTACCGCCGAGGTCAACAGCAATGGTGGCGCGCAGCCGCAGTGCGCCTGCACCGACCGACCAGTGGAAAGAGTGGATTCATATCCCGGCCAGTATCGACAACCTCCACCGATGAGACGCTCCTATGCCTCCGTTACCAGAGGTAACCAGCGGTTTCACCGCGACTATTAAGCCCATTCCAGTAGAAGGCAATGCCAGGGACTGAGAGCACACTGCCACAATCATATTACGGCAACATTATGAGGAAATTATGAACAATAATATCCAGGATCTGGCAGAACTCTCCAGCCAGGACTAGAAAGGCCCTTTTCAGGTTGCCACTGCCTGGGCCAGGGGAAATTTAGGTTAAAGCCAGAGACTATACAGGAGACCGAGGCCTTTCTGAAAGCCAACCTCACAGGGCAGGCTCCCACTGGCAACAAAGATGGCCCACAGGACCGGAACACTGCCCCCTCACTAGCAGCCACGCACTCCACCACCATCCAGGCCCAGGTGCACACAGGCACAACCACAACCAGACGCGCGCAGTGCAGCCATCTCCCCTCCTCCACCTCCTCGTGCCACAGCCACATCCGTGGCCACCATGACGGACCAGAGAGGAGGTGATTGGTCCCCCTTCACTCATATGGATGATGAGAGGAGGACTCCCTCCCTCCTCCCCTTGTGCCTCCTCCCCTCCCCGCCTCCTCCTCTTCCTCCCCTCCTCCTCCTCCTCTTCCTTCTCCTCCTCCCCCTCGCCTTCTTCCTCTCCTCCTCCTCCTCCTTCCTCGTCTTTCTCCCCTGCCTCCTCCTCCTTCCTCTTCCTCCTCTTCCTCCTCCTCCTCCCCCTTGCCTTCTTCCTCTTCCTCCTCCTCCTTCTCGTCTTTCTCCCCTGCCTCCTCCCCCTCCTCTCTTTTCTCCTTCTCCACATTCCACGTCTCCATCTCTCCAGGGAGCATCACCACGATAACTACATCAACATCTGACACCTCAACTGCCCCCCCTCCTGCCTCACACTATCCTTGTGTGCTCTGGGAGGACTCAGTGATCCAGGACCTAGTAGAAGAGGAGCCAGAGACAACAAACCCAGCCCCAGCCCCACCAGCCCCAACACCAGGTCTGAGCCCCCTATTCTCAGGCACCCATAGGCTTCCGCGTTCCACCCAGGAATTCCATCCTCACACCCCGGATACTACGCCGGAACAACCAGGATGCCACCACTCCTCAGAAGATCACCAGCTGGCCTGCTACAGAACCTCCAGAGGACCTCCTACAACCACTCACACCACAGTCCACATTACACACACCCACACGCAGACCCACAAGACATTTAAACACTACAAAAAAACTGACAGACTGGGGTCTTTGTGTGAGGAAAAAAATCCTTATTATTGGTGACTCTAATGTTGCAAGATTTCCTCCCTTCCAGATCCAGGACTTACAGCGTTGACAGCTATCCTGGGGCAACATTTCACCATGCAGAGTCCCTCCTGCGTAAGGCCGTCTGCACCACAAAGATGGAGACACTCATCCTGTCCTTTGGCCTTAACAGCAGAAAACAGAAGACACGCACCACAACAATCAAGCAGCTACAGCAGAGAGCTCTAAGGGTGGCTAAAAACAGATTCCCTGAAGCCACAATTTTGGTACCTGTAATAAACTTTTCCACCGCCCTCGCACAGAAGGACCAGCTCAACTTGCAGCAGGTATTAAACAATCACATCACAAAAAACTATGATTTCCTCCCAGAACTGCCCAATAAAGACTTCCAGACAGAAACAGATAAGGTCCATTGGACCCATCACACAGCCTCTAAAATATTTGACCATTGGATGCAGCAGATAAACTAGAGGTCCCCGAGAGCCTGTTTTTTTCAGGAGGGGTTTAAAAATGTTATGATTTTAGCAAAACATGCTAAATTAACAACTCCTCAGTTAACTCTGCTTAACAGAGGCTTAAACTTTATTCCCACCAGGGGCAGCAACCAAAACATTAAACCACAATCCAGGCTTGACCTCCAAAAATATCACAGGAGATTGAAACTATTGGCGTACTATGGAGATGAGGAGGCCTCAGAAAAACAGCTCCTTCACTCCGAGCTCTAATTGGACCCCCACGCGGAATTACATTTACCCACCCACATCAAGGACTTGATCAAATTGGATCTAAATTATTTTGAAAATTCGTTTCAAATCCTCAGGATTAAATCCAATTTAACACCTGAAGAAAATGTGGCCTGGCCCTTAAAGAATTAATAACAAATAAAGAAATCATAATCAAACCAGCAGATAAGGGTAGTGTAGTGGTGGTGATGGACCTTGAGCAATACTTATGGGAGGGACACAGACAATTGAGTGATACAAGATATTATTCCAAATTAAACAAACCTATTTATTTAGAAACATTCGCACAAATTACCCAAATCTTTCAAAAAAATATATGAAAAGAAATTCATCAATGCCAAACAACGAAACTATTTAATTGGAGACTCTGAGCCTAGGCAGAGAAGGTTTTATTTACTCCCCAAAATCCATAAGGATCCAACTAATTGGAGTAAGCCATTTGAAATTCCCCCCAGGACACCGACTGCAGCAGCGAAACATATAGGTCTGGAATGCGGAATTTATTGATTATTATTTAAAGCCCATTGGCTGAAAAACACAAAAGTTACATTAAGGACACCAATGATTTCATAGAAAAAATTAAAAACTTATACATCCTCACAGTGTCTATTTTATTTACAGTTGATGTGGACAGCCAAGCCATTAAAGATAGTTTCCATAAATTTCAGGATAAAAAAAGACCAGACAAAGAGTTATTAAAACTATTGGAGATCAATTTGACCCGAAAACGATTTTGAATTTGATGGAAAATATTTCCTACAAATAAAAGGCACAGCCATGGGCAAAAAATTTGCCCCTGCATATGCAGACATTTTTATGGCTTCATGGCAGACTTGCGTTGGGAAAATGTGACAAAAAGCCCCTGCATTATTATAGATACCTTGATGACATCTGGGGTGTTTGGACTTATTCTGTGGGAAGATTTTGCGGTGTTTATAGGACACCTTAAACAATCACAATCCCTCTATAAAACTAAAATCCACAATTGATCATAATTCCATTAATTTCCTGGACACAACCACATTCAAAGGACCCAAATTCACACTACACAACCAATTGGACATTAAAGTTTATTTCAAAGACACTGACACACATGCACTCTTACACAAAAATAGTCATCACCCAAAACACACATTTGCAGGATTAATAAAATCACAACTATTACGGTTCCACAGAATATGCACACAAACAGAGGGCTTTAAACAGGCCACTTAAAGTGCTGTTCTCAACTTTGTCCAGTAGGGGGTACTCCAGGACCTTTCTTAGGAACAGCTTCAAAACCTTCCTCCAGGCCAAACCCATTCTGGTCTCCACCGCTCTTTCCATTTGTCACCACCTACTCACCATCTACAGTAAAACTGGTCAGACAAATCAAAAACAACTTAGAGGCCGCCATGAGATCAATGCAACCCCATAATGACCTACGGATAATCGCTGCATTTAGTAAAAACAAAAACCTTAAAGATTACCCGGTCAGGTCAAAGGTCAAACCATGGGCAGATCAGACAGCTGGCCCACAGAGCAGTTACTATTTTAAACAACAAAGATGGGCTTATGACTTACACAAACAAAAGGTGTTTAAAACTGCAACATATAGTATAATATTTTTTTTAAAAATTGTATTGTGTATACATGATGTCCTGTAAACAATGTGGAAAAATATATGTGGGAGAAACGAGGCTGACCATACATGTATGGTTCACATGTCACAAACACAATATTGTAAGACAAAAAAACACTGACCGGCATGTGGTCCCAGCATTTTGTCTCTCATGGCTGGGATGCAGTGCAGGCCTCGGTCCTGGAGTGTAATCCACACTGGTCCACGGCCCAGAGAGGGAGAGCTGAAAGAGATTGGATCAGCAAGTTAGGAACAACATATCCACACCGCCTTAATGAAAGAATGTACTTTCGGGCCTGAGCCTAACTTTTCTCACTTCTATATGCCTAAACTTAACCCTTCACTCTCTTATATCTAAGCCCAACCCCTCACTCTTCTAACCCTAACCTCTAACCCAAAACCCAACCTCTCACTCTCCCAAGCCTAAATCTAACATCCCACTCCTCTAACCCTAACCTCTCACTCTCCCAAGCCTAAATCTAACATCCCACTCCCTATCCCGTGACACACTTCTCTCTCTTTCCTTTTTTGTCTCTCCAGGGAGGGATGGGACGGGCCCAAAGTTGGACAGACGTGGATGGAGTGTGCATTGACTCCAACACCACCATCTCTTTTCCTAACCTTCTCCTCTGTCAATGCCTAACCCTAGATTTTTTTAATTTTCCTTCCTGCCTTTCTACCCCTACTCCTTCTGATTCAGTGCCTCAAACTACAGAAAAACTCAACTTGTTTATTCCAAGGAGTTTTAGAATACCCATCAGAAAGAAACCAAATAGAAAAATACATTTTAACCAGTTGCCAGCGCTAAACATCATTTCTTTAATTGATCGTCAGTCCCCTAACCTAACCCTAACCCAACTAGGCCACTAGAGGGCATCCCCCTCACAGCCAAATGTCAAAACAGTGAACTTAATACTACCTAAAACTCAATTAACTCATCTGTAGCGACACTTGGAGGATAAATCCACAACCACACCAACCCCAACTGGCTATGGGACACACCCTGAGACTTGCAGTGGGAATACAACTTAAAACACAGATTCAAAGCAAATCAATTTTCAAGAATTAAACCAGAATTAAAACCAAATAAAATACAGTTATGGAAATGAAAAACAAAACTCAAATTCAAAGCAAATCAGCTTTAATATTGAACTATTCAAACCGGATAAAATCCAGTTATGGAAATGAAAATTGAAACTCGGATTCAAAGCAAATCAGCTTTAATATTCAAGATTTAAATACCGGATAAAATCCAGTTATGGAAATGAAAATTGAAACTTGGATTCAAAGCAAATCAGCCGGCCCGTGCATTGCCTTTGACTCCCTATTGCAAACCGCTCAGTCGGATTTGGCGGACGAGGCAGGGGGAGTCATCGGGATAACTTTAACTTCACTTTCACTTTTATCAGGCTGCCCGAACAAGTCGTTAAAGACTCTACAGCTGGTCCAGAATGCCGCTGCTCGGGTGCTGACTAGAACCAGGAAAAGAGACCATATTACTCCAGTATTGGCTTCTCTGCATTGGCTCCCTGTAAAATTTAGAGTGGATTTTAAAATCCTACTCCTCACATATAAGGCTCTACATGGTCTGGCACCATCATATCTTAATGAATTGATAACTCCTTATCATCCGACTAGAGTGCTGCGCTCCCAAAATGCAGGCTTACTTGTAGTTCCCAGGGTTTCCAGAAGTAGTCTAGGGGGCAGAGCCTTCAGCTATCAGGCCCCTGTTCTCTGGAACCAGCTCCCAGTCTGGGTCCGAGAGGCAGACACAGTGTCAGTGTTTAAGAATAGACTTAAAACCTTCCTTTTTAATAAAGCTTATATTTAGGGTGGGCACAAGGCTCGCCCTTAGTTATGCTGCTATAGGCTTAGACTGTCCAGGGGGGCTCCCATGATGCACCGGGCACCTCTCCCTCTTCCTTTGTCTCTGCTTCCTTTTTCTCTGCTTCCTCTTCCTTTGCTTCCTCTACTCTTATTATGGTAGTAGTGCAAACTGGAGTCACCTTATAAACTGGTAAAAGTGGCTAAAGTGGTTAAACTGGTTAAACTGGTTAAAGTAGTTAAAGTAGTTAAAGTGGTTAAATTGGTTAAAGTGTTAAAGAGGTTAATGTGAATACTCTTATGTCCTGTAAAGTGCATGTTACTGCCGGAGCCCCGGTCCCTCTTTGTTCTCTCCAGTCTTGCAGGTTCCTCACTGATTCTGGTTGTGGTCCATCTGTCTGAGGTTCACTGGCCTGGTTGGGGACATGATCTGTGTCTGTGTTGTGGAGAGAAGGTCGAGTGGCCCAGAATCTAGAGATGCACCAGGACTCACGGACTCATTTCCATTACCTGTGATACCTTCACACATGGACTAAACCCACCCATGAACTCAGTTTATCTACAGCTTATTACGACCCATGTATAATTCCACAATATATGATTGATGATGATGATGTTCTCTGTACATGTGGCATCTATTGCACATCTGTCCGTCCCAGGGAGAGGGATCCCTCATCTGTGGCTCTTCCTCAGGTTTCTTCTTTTTCCCATAAAGGGTTTTTTGAAGTTTTTCCTGACCCGGGGATTCGAGGGTCTAAGGACAGAGGGTGTCACAACTGTACAGATTGTAAAGCCCTCCAAGGCAAACGATGTTTGTGATTTTGGGCTCTAAATAAATAAATTTGATTTTGATTTGATTAACCTAGCCAGTGCCATCGGACTGTGGGCTCTCCCTACAAACCCAGAACCTATTACCTTCCTCAGGATTAAACTTCTCTACAGGAACATAAAATAAAGCTAGGAAAGCTAATATAGTACTAGTAATCAATCAAAGTAATCAATCCACTCTGATCTTTTCTTCTCTCTCCCCTCTTTTCCCTCATGAAAGTGAGGGAGTTAAGGGGAGGTAGAGTGAGTACAGTACAGCCGGTCCGGCGGGGGAGAGTTCAGTCTGATCTCCTTAACTCTACCTCTCTCGACCCCATTCTGCTCTCTCTCTCTCTCTCTCTCTCTCTCCTTCACCCCCCTCTTTTTTTCTTTCTCCAGGATTGATTACTATTTAAATCAGTTTTGATAATCAATAATAACTCCTAATTAAATCTGAATTTGCACCTATATTTAACAAACATAAATGAATATCAGCTCATCATATTGAGGCCCTAACTCAGACGTGGACCTTGAAAGGACTTTTATTCCAATTTAGACCTCTACAATTACAAAAGGAGAAAACTCAGCTAAGCCACGCCCACTTCCTCAGGAAAAAAGCAGACATTTACTTCTTTTCTGTTAAAATTTAAAGACCAGGAGATATAAAAGCGATTAAAATCACTGTTTTATAGGTTACAGCAATGATTGGACTGGATAAATCTACAGGAAAATCATTGTGAATAACAACACTCTCCACAACCATGACTGAAGAGTCCAGTGCTCCAATAGACCACAGCAGAGACCAGCTCCTGCATATTGAAGATGTGGAAGCTAAAAATTAAATGGAGAGTGGTTCCTGGGGTCATACGGTGTATGTGACACAGGACTCTTCTAAGAAAAGGAAAAATTAACACCAGGTGGAAAAGACCAGAAACACCAGAGGGCACTGAACTCCAGCCCTGATTGGCCAGACTGGGGTTAACCCTAGGCGGTGTTAACAACTGGTCTGTATCAATCAGGAGGTGAGTACAAAGCTCATCAGCTAATTTTACTCACCTTACACCTAACCCATGGCACTTACCTTAACCAGGTCACTAGGAGGCACCCTAAAATCATCTAAAAGTACAATTACCTCAAAAGAGGACTTTCACAGCTTTCTTTTATGCTCCTAAACCCAACCAAGCCATTAGGAGGCACCATAAAGTCATCTAAAATGATTCTATGGTGTAATAACCTCATTCTCATCTATAGTGCAATAATTTTAACCTATATTTCATACAAAGCCATATTGAGTTCTTATATTTATTTATATTAGTTAATTCTTATTCTTTTATATTTTGTATTTCTTTTATATATTTTGTATATTAAGCTAAGTGTTTACTGTTTATTTTTTTATCTGTGTGCTGCTCTTTCTATCTGTGTGCTGCTTTTCTTATGTGCTGCTGGAAATTTAAATTTCCCTGAGGGAGTCATCCCAAAGGGATCAATAAAGTTAAGTCTAAGTCTAAGTCTACCTAAAACTCAATTGGCTATGGGACACACCCTGAGACTTGATCACCTCAGTGGGGCCTTCCTCAGGTGAGGGTGTCTAGTGATAATGGCTGAAACACCCGATGATCCTGGGGTCCACTACTGATGATGTGTCCTGAATCCTGTCCTAAAAACAGTCCGGACAAAGAAAGACAAAAAAACACACCTTTAAACCAGGAATTAAAGGAGAATGACTACTAAAAAAGAGAAAAAACAGACAATGAAATGCAGATTAAAAACAGAGATAATTCCATAAAAACAGATATAATCCAACAGTGGAAATACAAATTGAAACACAGATTCAAAACACATCAACTTTCAATAATTAAAACCTGATAAAATCCAATTATGGAAATGAAAATCAAAACTCAGATTCAAAGCAAATCAGCTTTTAATATTCAAGAATTAAAACATGATAAAATCCTCTTATGGAAATGAAAATCAAAACTCAGATTCAAAACAAAGCAGCTTTAATATTCAACATGGAAACACACATGGAAACTCAGATTCAAAGCAAATCAGCTGGAAGATTCAAGCCATGCAGATGGACTGGAAGAGGACTTCAACTCCACTGGACAGCTTCCTCTTCATCGGACTGCGCCTCCTCCGGCCTTCACCTACAAGATGAAGAACCCTGAAGTGAGAAACTTAAATCCATTAGAGGAAGAATTACATGACACATAAACACTCAATATTTGTTCTTTCTCGGGTAATGTGGGAGTGAGAGCTGCGGACGACGCATGCGTTAGCCCGTGCACCTGCCTTTGGCTCCTCATTCCAAACTGCCCAGTCGTCGGACAAGCCATCGAGATAATCATACATCCTAACCCTAACCCTAAAAAGGCATATCCTTTGTCAGACTCACCACACACACTCATCATGGTTGAGAAACTATTTTTGTTCAATCCAGCCTGCTGTCATGTGCAACAAACAGCTTCCTCCTGCTCCCCTGTTGGCAAGTACAGTGTATGAAAGTCAAGTTTTAGACAAGAAATCATCATAATGCTTAAATGAGAGGATTCGGCTGCGAATTGCCAAATACTGGAACAACAAATGCAGCTGACAAATAGTGAATGCTTTCTAAGTTAAGACAAATATCAATTTGTGTTGTGTTTATGTTTTGAGTCTTGCCTTGGCTGCGTTTCCTTTAGTCTCTTTGGATAACAACTATCTATATGACTTACAGCCTTCTGACCTCAGTAATACCAGCAAATCAAGCCATGGGTTTTTGCCGAATGTTCTTGTGAGGATCTTGCCTTCAACAGAAGACATGTTATCTAATCATATTAAAATGTCTGTATTTCAGTTGTCAAAACTAAGATCTCTTGGATGTTTGGAGTTTGTGTTTGAACTTGTTTTGCATTTTCCCTTTATAGATCTGTTTTGTCATATTCTAAGACAACCACCAACATTTAAAGAGCAACTTGCAGGTTAGAGATCCCTTTGTGAATCAAATGCATGTAAAAAATTATGTAGGAACTACATTTTGCTTAAAATATATTTAAATACACACTACAATGACTTTTAGAGTCGTTTTTGTAACTGAATTTTACTTCCGCTTCTGAAAAAGCCGAACCGGAAGTGACAGATTGAACAATATAAATGAATGGATCTGAAGCTAATTTTGACACTGAATAAGTTGTAAATATTTATTCATATGCGTATGACAGGACAACAGTCTTATAATTATGAGCCTGTAAGGCATCCAAGAGAGCAGAAACAGACCAGAATCAGGAGGAACAATAGTCAGGAGAGAAACTGAGTTGTGGTGTGTGGACAGGTGTCTTGGTGAGAGACTGGTGTTAGCACTGTGTTCACATCACAACATTGTAAAGTTTGCTATCACGTATCAGGCTATAAGAACACTAGTTTCAGATTTTGAAATTAGTATATTTAGGGCCACAATAATCCATTACTCTGTTTAGTTCTTTCAACTATCCGATTTTCTCTATGAATGCAATAGTTTTGTGGGCCAGTATAACTGAGGACATACTGATTCTGAGTGTTTAGCAGATTTTTAAACCTATAAGTCACTTGCTTTTAAATCATATGCTTGATATTTAATGTTAACTTGAATTTGAATAATATTAATAATAGTAAATAGTACAGCTAAGTACAGTACAGTTTACATATAAATAGCAAATTGGAGACTATAGAAAACATTTTTTTGTTTTTGCTTCTCCATCATGTTGCATTGCCCATATTGAAATTATCACCATCTCTATTACACTGTTTAATGTAAAGACTTTGAATATTAATATTGTGCTCCTATCCCCAAGTAATACCACTATAGAACATACAGGCAGGTTGTCTGCTGGGCCCAGGGCATTCTATGGCAGGCACATCAGGAAGGCCTTACCTTCATGTGCTGTGTCTGTCACCAGAAGATAGTTTCCAGAGGAAGGAAGGATTTACAAAGGTTTTGAATGGCCTCATTTGGGTGACAGTCAATAAAAAAAAAGATCATCACAATCACATTGTCTTACTGTGTGTAAAAACTTTATAGGAGTACTTTAAGGGCATAATATACATAATTATACTTAAGCAAAAGTACACAAGTCAGCAGCAAAACAAACTTCAAGTATTAATGTGAAGTATTAGTTTGGTACCTCTGACATATATTATTATATATGAACATCATTGGATTATGAATACTGGAGCATCAGTGTTTGAAGTACTTTATAAACAGTCAGCTGGTTGTTTTAAAAAACAAACAGAACAGTCAATCAAACCACATCTGTCCTTGTGCCACACTAATGTTCTGCGTTATATCATGCTGGTTGTGTGCAAGATGACAGAGGCTAACTGCCTCATCCTTGTTGATCTTCTGGCAGGCTCTGGAAAGGGGGGCAGGTGTAGTGGAAGACAAGACAGTGCTGGTCTCTCGTAGAGTCTGTGGTGACCTGAAGTATCCCTCTCTCTCTCTCTCTCTCATCTGCTGCCATTGCAGTTGAAATTCAGGTCTGCCAAGAGAGACTGCAGAAAAAAAGTTGTGTGTGTGTGAATTAAACCAGAAGCAGAGACATAATAGTTTCATAATATAAAACATTGATAAAAAAAAAACTCATTTTTCTGGTATAGTGAGGTGACACTGCCACCCTGTGACTAAAAAGCACTGTTAGCCATTGACAGGAAAATATTCAAAAACAATAAATACTTTTGTTTCCAGTGTATTTGGTACACCAACCAACTAATGCAGCCCTACAATAACTTCTATCATAAAGGTTAAAATGTGTTTTGTTCAAACTGTTTCAGGAGGTTATTATTAAAATGTATGGTCGGTTTTGATTAAGTGATGCTAATGAAAACACATGTTTATGATTTGTCTAGTTTTTATCAATAAGGTTTGGGCTGCTGTGTTAGACAGTATTAGTTTTAGCCATTTTTATTCTTATAATTAATAATTATAATTGTTATAATATTTACCTGCTGTACTGAACCACTGTCTTTAGCTGCATCTGTCACCAAGCCATGTAAATAGACTTAAGTGGTTCTCATATTAACAAACTTAGCTTACAGACTGTGCCTTCTCATATGGTGGGTTTTATAATATAGGATGCTAATGCTAGCTAACATTAACATTAGCCTCTATCTTAGCTGGGTGCTAAATTACAACAAACAGCTTCGCATGTTACTTTTGGTTAGCAAAACTATTATCGTGAATAATTTGGAAGTTAGCAAACGTTAGGGAAAACAGAAAGACGTTAGGAAAAGAAAACGTGACTTACGGTGAATAGTTGACGTTTTCGTCGTGCTGAATCTCTGATTGATCCGAGACTCCTGCAGGCAGCAGACCCAGCAGCTGCTGCTGAAGGCAGACCTGATGGAGCTGCTGTGTGCACGGAGGGACCCGCAGCTGACAGTCTCACACGGCGTGGGCTTCAAAATCCCATCCTGAACTCCATCATATCGTCCGTGAAGACAATCCTCCGGTCTAAAATAAGCGCCACAAATGACCGCGTTTTTTGTAACAAACGCAGCAGTAAAGTAAAAGCTGCTCAGACTCACTACCACCTACTACCACTCAGTTACCTCCAGGCAGAAGCAGCCAGCAACGACTCCCTTATGTGACGTAATATGACGCGATGTTGAAAAAAAGAGCGTTTTTCGGGGCACTGCTGAAAATGACCACTTTTACCTCTGATTTTGTGCCTTTGTTTTGTAAAACTTATTAAATTCTGCATTACCTTTTCAAATACGTGTATTTTCAAACAAGATTAAGTATAAATCTAAAAAATGTATAACCTGCAAGTTGCTCTTTAACTGATTAAGGGCAAAATGGTGAGTTACCAAATATTTGTCAGTATGTACCCAATCTAGTGCATTGGTTATAATAACATTCTGGCCTCTTTTCAACTTCTGTGAGTTATAGTTGGTGATGTAGTTCTAGTATTTAATATTATCTTGTTGATATAGGTTTTGATGAAGTATGAGACAATGAACATTGGGACAGGTCTGTGTTACTTTGATCCAACTAATTTGATTCTTGACTCAGAGTAATACATACAAGCAATCTAAGAACCACATACCATAGGTCTGGAAGATATTTCTCTGCAAGATTGAAGGCAAACATATCCTCACATAGGAAGCTACTGTACTATCCTTTGCATACATTTTGGCTGCCTTGTGCATTTCTACTGTGTGTTTTGGCACAGATGATATCAGCATCCAGCACTGGGCAGTACCAGCAGCTTCCCTGCCCACAGCAAAGAAGAACTGGTATTCATTCTGCAGCATAGCTTTGTTTATGGGGGAACTTAGTTTTGCAGATCTGCACAATTAAAAGTTTTTCCAGCATTTTGACCTATTTTTGCTTGTTAGAGTTGATATCGCGAAAGTCTTTGCAAAGTAAACAAAGCCACATTAGAATGCAATTTAGTGTAGCATACTAGCTGGAACTGGCAAATGTGCAGGAAGACCAAATTTCCCAGGATGTATAGAAAGTATATGACTGCTTCCTCTGTCATTTGTATCCTTATCACAGCAGCAATGTGGAAAGAAACAATGTTATGAAAGGGCCCAGTTGATTTATTCATTTATTTATTATTATGCAAAACATTTGATCTTAACAATTTACTGATAAATAGCATTTTTTTCTGATTTCAAGCAAAGAAAAGTTTTAGGTTTCTTCCTTTATTTGTGCTGCTCTAGCTACAGCCTTCATTAAGACAATGACGTCATATCTTTTGTATTTAAGATGTGACAAGTGTTTTCAGGGGTGTTTGTGTGAAGGGAGAAAAAGGCATATCCTTTGTCAAACTCACCACACACACTCATCATGGTTGAGAAACTATTTTTGTTTTATCTAAGGCTAGCGACTATTTAGTTGTTCAAAAGCTTAATTTTGCCTAAAACTATTAATTTGGTTCAGTGGTTAGCCCCTAAGCTATCTCTTATTAGCAATGGCTTCTCCCTCTCCCTCCTCCTCTCCTCTCTCTTGCTCGGTGTGTCAGATGTTTAGCTACTCCTCTGCCTTCTTTATCATAAATGGTTTTCTCTGGACCCCTTCCTAATCTGACCAGTGATGACATGTATAGTGGTGTCCGGCAAACGCCGTGGGCTTTATTAATAATTGGCAGCCTTTTTGGGGGAGATCTGGCCTGATTAGGAGAGATGGTATCCATCCCACTTTGGCTGGAGCAGCTGTCCTGTCTAGAAATATAGAAAGTTTTATTAGTCCTAATTCATGACATACCAGAGTTGGGACCAGTAAGCAGAGTTGCAGTCTTTCACGCTTCTCTGCGCCTCCATTAGAGCAGCTGCACACCCAATATAGAATAGAAACTGTGTCTGCCCAGCGACCATTTAAACTCTTAAAACCAAAAAGGGGAGTTATTCAGAAAAATCTAATAAAAATGAACACAGCTGCTGTAGCAACTCAGCAACAGCATAATAAGAAAATTAAGTGTGGCCTCTTAAACATCAGATCTCTGGCCTCTAAGGCTGTTCTGATAAATGATTTGATATCAGACTCTGATATAGACCTATTCTGCCTTACTGAGACCTGGCTAGGTCAGGAAGAATTTGTTAGCCTAAATGAATCCACTCTGCACAAGTCATTCTAACATTCATGTTCCTCGAGACACTGGACTGTCCTACCCTCATTTCGAGGATAGGACTTATGGTCTGGCCAATGCCACAGAAGGCAGAAGTTCGAGAGGTGAGCCTCAGCAGAATCTCTGTGAATGGGCGGCAGTAGCTCAGTCTGTGGGGACTTGGCTTGGGAGTTCAAGTCCCCACAGACCAGTCTTCATGGAGGTGGACTGGTAGGCTGGAGAGGTGCCAGTTCACCTCCTGAGCACTGCCGAGGTGCCCTTGAGGTGCCCTTGAGCAAGGCATCCGAACCCCAAAACCTGCTTGGGACGCTTCAAGAGGGCAGCCCCTTCACTCTGGCATCTCTCTGCCAGTTTGCATGTGCATGTGTGTGTATTGCCTATGCCTATATGTATGTAAAAATGTAAAGAAGTAATAACAGAGTGTAAATGTAAATTTCCCCATGAGGGGACTAATAAAGGGTCTTCTTCTTCTTAATTCAAGTGTCAGAGGTGTGCAGTCACCATGGCAACCAGTGACTGAAGGTTTTCACACACAGCTGATTGAGATGAGCCCATTAGTGCAGTTTGACTGTGTGTTTACTTAGAAGAGGAAATCTCAGCACTCACACACACACACACACACTCACGGACAGTACTCAGACCCCTTTCAACTTTGTCAAGCATTTTTAAATTCTTATTTACTCATTCAAAATTTTAAACAGGACCTTTTTAATTCAGTATTATAGGTATTATTTAACTTTTGAATCCCATTCAATCTATTCATACTTCTTCAACTGCTTCCTTCATAATAATTTAAAAACCATTTAAAATATTCCACATTCCTCATTCATTTTAGGTCTCATTCATCTTTATCATTCAGTAATCGAGGTTACGGTAAGCCTTTCTTTCAGAACAACTTTAAATATTCCACATTTTCTATTCATTTCAGGCATCATTCAACTTCAGTAAGCCTTTCATTCAACAAATCTTCAGATATTCCACATCTTTCATACATTTCTTCATTAAAAAATTCAAAAACCTTCAAATATTACTCATTTTTCATTAATTTCAGGTATCATTCGTCTTCATTATTCAGCTATTCATTTAAGTGTAAGCCTTTCATTCTACACATTGTCAGATATTCCACATCTTTCATATATTTTTATTATAAAATGTAAGCCTTTCATTCTACACATTGTCAGAGATATTCCACATCTTTCATATATTTTTTTATAAAAATTAAAAAACCTTCAAATTTTCCTCATTTCAAACATGTCAGTACTTTGTCAGTATTATACTCAGCAAAGCAGTTTAGCGTGAGTCTTTCATTCAACACAACTTTAAATATTTCACATCCATCAAATATTCCAAATGCTTCATGCATTTTAGGTATTATTCAACTTCATTAGCCAGCCTGCTTTCAAGTTTAGCATAAGCCTTTGAACCTCTCATATCTGTGCCTTCAAAATTCAATAACTTAAAACAGTTTCACGTCTTAATTTTTGTGCCGATTTTGTGCTCATTAGTGCATTTATCTTTATCTGCCTTCACTTATAACAGGAAATTCCAGCACTTACACAGGTACACACACACACATACAAAGTGTTTCTGCCATGACAGGAAATTCCAGCACTGCCAGACAACCATATAAAACAAAATATATATAGCCTTATTTTTTCGTAATGTCCCTGAACGCACCTCGACACTCATTTGCTGCATGCATCAACCATCTCAGACCAACGGTAATTCTGCTCTCATCTAGAGGTGAGTCTGAAACGTTTCCCCATTGTTACTAGCTTTAACGCTGCAAAATACAGTTTGAGTGGTTTAAATTGACATAAAATTAATAGTAACCAACGGTAATTTGCTACTCATCTGTAGAGGTGAGTAAACGTTTCATTGCTTAAGCTTTAACGGTACAAAATACAGTTTGAGTGGTTTAAATTGACATAAAATTAATAGTAACTAATACGAAGTTTACATATTACAAGAAATACAACTTTTCTACAGCATTTCTTTTATTTATTTGTTAACTTATTTCAGCAGTGATTCTAACGGTCGTTTCTTTGCTAATGATAATTTTAGCTCTATTAACTGACAAATATGAGTTCCATTGCTAGCGCTTTACCGGTACAAAATACAGTTAAAATGGTTTAAATTGACATTAAACAAATAGTAACTAATAAGAAGTTTACACATTACAAAAAATACAACTTTTCTACAGCATTTCTTTTATTTATTTGTTAATTATTACTTATTTCAGCAGTGATGCTACTCTGGTTGATGATGTCACCCACTCTAGTTTTGAATGAAGCCTGAAATGTATGAAGTATGTGGAATATTTTAAGACATTGAATAAAAGGCTTACGCTGAACTGGATAGCTGAGTAATGAATAAATCAGTCACTGGTTGCCATGGTGACTATATGCACTCTTACCTCTGACAGTTGAATTCACAGAGATTTAGCTGAGGTGCACCTCTCGAACTCCTGCGTCCTGTGGCCAGACTGTAAGTCCTATCCTCAAACTGATGATACCATCAAAGAGATAAGAGTCTCATGAACACAGTGATGTAGATTTTATTTATGTGGGCTTTGAGATGAAGTTCTGGCCAAATGTTCAAAACTTTTGAGTGACATCATCAGCTAGAGTGGAGGAGGAGCTGTGAAAATCTTGTGAAAAGTCTCTCTTCAACTCGCTCTCATTCCCACAAGGTTTACTCTACAGAGAGATCATTTTACACCATTTTACATTGAAATCTGTGCTGATCGCAGACATGTATCTGGCTAAGCAAACGGATTAAGCAAACTGGCTCCAAACCCCTCCAAGCGAGAGGAGCACCAACCAACTGCCCCATCTACTCCCATTATAAATCAGACCTGAGAAGTTGGAAAAAGCTGAAGAATGCTCTAATGGCCACACCTTCAGGCCTGCAGCACCACTGTAATTAACCTCTGTGTTTTATTTGATCAGGATATGTCCTTTGACACCCATATTAAGCATATTTCAAGGTCTGCCTTTTACCACCTGCGCAACATCACAGAAATTAGGCACTTTCTGTCCCAAAGCGATACCAAAAAAATTAGTCCATGCATTTGTCTCTTCCAGGCTGGATTATTATAATTCACTTTTATCAGGCTGCCCGAACAAGTTGTTAAAGACCCTACAGCTGGTCCAGAATGCTGCTGCTCAGGTGCTGACTAGAACCAGGAAAAGAGACCATATTACTCCAGTACTGGCTTCTCTGCATTGGCTCCCTGTAAAATTTAGAATAAAATTAAAAAAACCCTACTCCTCACATATAAGGCTCTACATGGTCTGGCACCTATAATATCTTAATGAATTGATAACTCCTTATCAACTGACTAGAGTGCTGCGCTCCCAAAACGCAGTCTTACTTGTAGTTTCCATGGGTTTCCAGAAGTAGTCTAGGGGGCAGAGCCTTCAGCTATCAGGCCCCTGTTCTTTGGAACCAGCTCCCAGTCTGGGTCCGAGAGGCAGACACAGTGTCAGTGTTTAAGAATAGACTTAAAACCTTCCTTTTTGATAAAGCTTATAGATTAGGGTGGGCACAGACTCGCCCTTAGTTATGCTGCTATAGGCTTAGACTCTGCTTCCTCTACTCTTATTTCAAAGCCAAAGCCAAAGTCCAAGCATTTTTGTCAATTTGGCAGCATGCTTGCAGGACATGCTGAGGATTGAAAGTTTCTCTCAAACCTTTGGTGCTTAATTTACAACAAAATAAGCATATTGATTACAACCAAACAAAGACATGGCAAAATCACAGACAGTGCAAATTGATATGGTAGTAGTGCATGCATGTCCAACTTCATACTGACTGATGATGATGTTCTCTGTAGATGTGGCATCTATTGCACGTCTGTCCGTCCCAGGGAGAGGGATCCCTCATCTGTGGCTCTTCCTCAGGTTTCTTCTTTTTCCCATAAAGGGTTTTTTAAAAGTTTTTCCTGACCCGGTTAGAGGGTCTAAGTAAAGAGGGTGTCACAGCTGTACAGAGATGTGTAAAGCCCTCAGAGGCAAACGATGTTTGTGATTTTGGGCTTTAAATAAATAAATTTAGAATTTGAATTGAAAAAGATAGGAATTGCAAAATACTGGAACAACAAATGCAGCTGACAAATAGTGAATGCTTTCTAAGTCAAGACAAATATCAATTGTAATGTTACTTGCACACAATTTGCAGGAAGCCTATGTTTGAGTCTTGCCTTTTCTGCTTTTCCTTTAGTCTCTTTGGATAACAACTATCTATATGACTATCTAGGGCCTTCTGACCCTAGTAATGTAAGCAGCAAGTCAAACCATGGGGTTTTGCCGAATGTTCTTGTGAGGATCTTGCCTTTCAGCAGAAGACATGTTATCTAATCATATTAAAATGTCTGCATTTCAGTTGTCAAAACTAAGATCTCTTGGATGCCACCACAACATTCTAAGGCCCTCACAGCATGCATGGAATGGTATGTCACAATTAAAGATGTTTATAGTAATCCATTCTACTTTTAGATAAATAGACTGTTGTATTGTCTCTTACTATAATAGTTTGATTATGTTTGAACTTGTTTTGCATTTTCCCTTTATATATCTGTTTTGTCCATATTCTAAGACAACCACCAGCATTTAAATGATTAAGGGCAAAATGGTGAGTTACCAAACATTTGTCAGCATGTACCCAAGCATTGGTATGATAATATTCTGGCCTCTTTTCAACTTCTGTGGGTTATAATTGGTGATGTAGTTCTAGTATTTTTATATTATTTTGTTGTTGATGTAGGTTTTAATGAAGGATGAGACAATGAAAATTGGGACAGTCTGTGTTACATTCATCCCACTAATTTGATTCTTGACTCAGAGTAATACATACAATCTAAGAACCACATACCATAGGTCTGGAAGATTTTCTGCAAGATTGAAAGCAAATATATCCTCACATAGGAAGCTACTGTACTATCCTTTGCATACATTTTGGCTGCCTTGTGCATTTCTACTGTGTGTTTTTGGCAGGGATATCAGCATCCAGCACTGGGCAGTACCAGCAGCTTCCCTGCCCACAGCAAAGAAGAACTGGTATTCATTCTGCAGCATAGCTTTGTTTTTAGGGGAACTTAGTTTCGCAGACATGCACAATTAATATTTTGTCAAGCATTTTTGACCTTTTTTGCTTGTTAAAGTTGATATCACAAAAGTTTCTGCAAAGTAAACAGAGCCAAATTAGAATGCAATTTGGTTTAGCATACTAGCTGGAACTGGCAAATGCGCAGGAGACCAAATTTCCCAGGAGATGTGCAGAAAGTATATGACTGCTTCCTCTGTCATTTCTATCCTCATCACTGCAGCAATGTGGAAAGAAACAATGTTGTGAAAGGGCCCAGATGATTTATTCATGTCGTCCTGCGAGTTGCACAACATTTCATCTTAACAATTTACTGATAAATGGCATTTTTTGATTTCTGAGCAATGAAAAGTTTAAGTTTCTTTCTTTATTTGTGCTGCTCTTGCTACAGCCTTCATTAAGACAATGACGTCATATCTTTTGTATTTAAGATGTGACAAGTGTTTTCAGGGGTGTCTGTGTGAAGGGAAAAAAAGGTATATCCTTTGTCAGACTCTCACCACACACACTCATCATGGTTGAGAAACTATTTTTGTTCAATCCAGCCTGCTGTCATGTGCAACAAACAGCTTCTCTACCCCCTGTTGGCAAGTACAGTGTATATGAAAGTCAAGTTTTAGACAAGAAATCATCATAATGTTAAATGAGAGGATTCGGCTGTGAATTGAATTGCCAAATACTGGAACAACAAATGCAGCTGACAAATAGTGAATGCTTTCTAAGTCAAGACAAATATCAATTTTAATGTTATTTGCACACAATTTGCAGGAGGCCTATGTTTGAGTCTTGCCTTTGCTGCTTTTCCACCTACACCATCAGAATAACCAAGCTGCATCCGGAAGAACGTCTTCATAGGCTCATAGCCGGAGCCGGAGCCCGTTTCTATTGTCGGCAGGCAGACCAGTCATCTGCGTCAATGCCTGTCCATTAAAAGGGCAGGCTCACCAGGGTTGAGGAGGGCGCTGGTGAGCCAAACCAAGGACAGAAACTATCCTCCTTGAACTCTTACCTCTGTGACTCTCAACATAAAGGGTAATACCACACCTCTCACAGCTTTTATTACTCACCAGACTGTGCCGGTACAGCTAACCATTGACTCTAACCACAGCGAAGACATTTGTTTTCATATTTTTGAATTCACTCATGATCCTCTCATTCTTGGTTTACCTTGGCTAATCAAACATAACCCATACATAGACTGGGCTTCAGGGAGGGTGAAACAGTGGAGGTCTTCCTGCCTTGCCGCTTGTTTCTCTGTTCCTCTCTCTATTTCTAGGCCTGTCCCGGGATTCCGGGGAACCTACCGTGACCAGCAGTGATTACCCGGACTTATCTAATCAAAAAAATCAAATCAAATTTATTTATCTAAAGTGCCCCTTTGTTATCATGACTTGAAAGAGGTATTCAGTAAGGTCAAAGCCACCTCACTGCCCCCTCACCGTGAATGGGACTGCGCCATAGACCTCTTGCCCGGAGCTCCAATCCCCAAAGCCCACCTATACTCAATATCGGGTCCTGAAAGGAAGGCAATGGAGGAGTATATAGAGTCATTACTACGGTCCGGCATCATCCGGCCATCTTCCATCACCGGCCAGGACGGGTTTTTTCTTTGTCGGTAAGAAGGACGGCTCGCTCCGCCATGCCATGCATTGATTACAGTTCTCTCAATGACATTACTGTGAAGTAAAGTTACCCACATCAAGCAAACTGCCTAAATCATGATTAACCAAGTCTTTCGCATTCATCGGTTACCTACAGACATAGTATTGGACAGAGGTCCTCAGTTTGTTTCTGTTTTTTGAAAGGAGTTCTGTCATCTCCTTGGCGCCACCGTTAGCCTGTCTTCAGGATACCACCCAGAATCCAACGGCCAGACAGAGCACCTGAATCAAGAACTGGAGACATGCCTGAGGTGCCTGGTATCTCAAAATTAGAGATGACATGGAGTGACTACCTAACGTGGATTGAGTATGCGCATAACGCGCTCCCCACCGCGGCCACCACCAGACTCTCCCCTTTCCACGTCGTCTACGGGTACCAACCTCCTCTCTTTCCAGTCAACAAGGAGGAGGTTGCACCATCCCATCTGCTCACGCCATGGCCAGGAGATGCAGAAAAGTCTGGGTGGCTGCTAGGCAGATGCTGCTTCGGGGCAGGACCGCATGAAAGCTAAAGCTGCAGCCGACCGTCATCGCAGACCTGCGCCTGCCTACACCCTAGGACAGAAAGTGTGGCTCTTCACCAAAGATCTTCCACTCACGCAAGCTGGCTCCCAGGTTCGTAGGCCCCTTTCCTATTTCAAAAATTATTAACCCTGTCTCTGTTCAATTAAAACTACCAAGATCTCTTCGTGTCCATCCCACTTTTCATGTGAGCAAAGTCATGCCTGTCAAAGTGAGTCCACTGGACTCAATAGTGAACACTTTCTAAGTCAAGACAAATATCAATTTTAATGCTATTTCCACACAATTTGCAGGAGGCCTATGTTTTGAGTCTTGCCTTTGCTGCTTTTCCTTTAGTCATTTTGGATAACAACTATCTATATGACTTACAGCCTTCTGACCCCAGTAATACCAGCAAGTCAAGCCATGGGTTTTTGCCAGATGTTCTTGTGAGGATCTTTCCTTCAGCAGAAGGCAAGTAATCCATTCTACTTTTAGATAAATAGAACTGTTGTATTTTCTCTTATTATAATAGTTTGATTGTGTTTGAAGTTGTTTTGCATTTTCCCATTATAAATCTGTTTTGTCATGTTCTAAGACAACCACCAGCATTTAACTGATGAAGGGCATAATGGTGAGTTACCAAATATTTGTCAGAACAAAAAGCTTCCTCTTCCCCCTGTTGGCAAGTACAAGTGTATGAAAGTCAAGTTTTAGACAAGAAATCATCATAATGTTAAATGAGAGGATTCAGGTAGGAATTGCAATCCAGCCTGCTGTCATGTGCAACAAACAGCTTCCTCTGTCCCCCTGTTGGCAAGTACAGTATATGAAAGTCAAGTTTTAGACAAGAAATCATCATAATGTTAAATGAGAGGATTCAGGTAGGGAATTGCAAAATACTGGAACAACAAATGCAGCTGACAAATAGTGAATGCTTTCTAAGTTGAGACAAATATCAATTTTAATGAATATGCTTTTTGCACACAATTTGCAGGAAGCCTATGTTTGAGTCTTGCCTTTTCTGCTTTTCCTTTAGTCTCTTTGGATGAGAACTCATGAACTCAGTTTAGCTACAGACAGTTTATTACGACCCATGTTTAACTTCATATATATGATTGATAATGATGTTCTCTGTACATGTGTGGCATCTATTGCACGTCTGTCCGTCCCAGGGAGAGGGATCCCTCATCTGTGGCTCTTCCTCAGGTTTCTTCTTTTTCCCATAAAGGGTTTTTTGAAGTTTTTCCTGACTCAGTTTGACAGTCTA
This sequence comes from Scortum barcoo, assembly GCA_023238725.1. Classification (NCBI taxonomy): domain Eukaryota; kingdom Metazoa; phylum Chordata; class Actinopteri; order Centrarchiformes; family Terapontidae; genus Scortum; species Scortum barcoo. Next base: position 26,970,026 of record CM041550.1, read on the forward strand.
AGGACAGAGGGTGTCACAACTGTACAGATTGTAAAGCCCTCCGAGGCAAACGATGTTTGTGATTTTGGGCTTAAATAAATTTGAATTTTTTTTTGATAACGGCTGCGAATTGCCAAATACTAACAACAAATCTACAAATATGAATGCTTTCTACAGCCTTCTGACCCTAGTAATATCTATATGCCAGCCTTCTGACCCTAGTCAAACCATGGGGTTTTTGCCGAATGTTCTTGTGAGGATCTTGCCTTCAGCAGAAGACATGTTATCTAATCATATTAAAATGTCTGCATTTCAGTTGTCAAAACTAAGATCTCTTGGATGCCACCACAACATTCTAAGGCCCTCACAGCATGCATGGAATGGTATGTCACAATTAAAGATGTTTATAGTAATCCATTCTACTTTTAGATAAATAGACTGTTGTATTGTCTCTTACTATAATAGTTTGATTATGTTTGAAGTTGTTTTGCATTTTCCCTTTATAGTTTTGTCATATTCTAAGACAACCACCAGCATTTAAATGATTAAGGGCAAAATGGTGAGTTACCAAATATATTGTCAGCATGTACCCAATCTGCATTGGTTATGATAATATTCTGGCCTCTTTTCAACTTCTGTGGGTTATAATTGGTGATGTAGTTCTAGTATTTTTATATTATCTTGTTGATGTAGGTTTTGAATGAAGTATGAGACAATGAAAATTGGGACAGTCTGTGTTACATTTCATCCCACTAATTTGATTCTTGACTCAGAGTAATACATACAATCTAAGAACCACATACCATAGGTCTGGAAGATTTTCTGCAAGATTGAAAGCAAATATATCCTCACATAGGAAGCTACTGTACTATCCTTTGCATACATTTTGGCTGCCTTGTGCATTTCTACTGTGTGTTTTTGGCAGGGATATCAGCATCCAGCACTGGGCAGTACCAGCAGCTTCCCTGCCCACAGCAAAGAAGAACTGGTATTCATTCTGCAGCATAGCTTTGTTTTTAGGGGAACTTAGTTTCGCAGACATGCACAATTAATATTTTGTCAAGCATTTTTGACCTTTTTTGCTTGTTAAAGTTTCTGCAAAGTAAACAAAGCCAAATTAGAATGCAATTTGGTTTAGCATACTAGCTGGAACTGGCAAATGCGCAGGAGACCAAAATTTCCCAGGATGTGCAGAAAGTATATGACTGCTTCCTCTGTCATTTCTGTCACAGCATCACAGCATTGCAATGGAGAGAAACAATGTTGTGTAAGTCCCTGTAGTTAAATGCCATTAATCATTTACTGATTAACAGCATTTTTTTTCTCATTTCAACCTAAACAGAAGTTTAAGGTCCCTTCCTTTATTTGTGGTGTTGTTACTACAGCCCTTCTTAAGAAGACTAAGTTATTCAATTTGTTTTCAACATGTGATAAGTGTTTTCAGGGGGTGTGCGTGGAAGAAGAAAAAGACTTATCCTGAAAGAAATGTGAGACTCGGCACATAAATTCATCATGGCTTCAACACTAGTCTTTTTCCATGTAACCTGCAATCATCATGTTCTGTTCTTGTTACATCATCAATGCCATTTTGTCATCTGATAGGCATCTCAACACCTTCCCTGAATCACCACTGTGGACGAAGATGACCATTCACATTCATTCATGGTAAACTAGGGATAGGGTAAAACTGAGACAAAGGGTACAATCAACCCTTTTCACTTTTTTAAACCATACAGTAAATGCATGCAGTGTGCCTTCTGCATCCATTCATGTGACATAACAATTTATTAACTTGTCATTTTTTAATCTTTAACAGTAGAAATAATAATGGATTGCTGTACATCAAAAAATCAGAAATGCTACAATAAGCTCATTTGAAATTATACATTAAGTTGGGCATGCAGACACTAGGAGAGTCAAATAGACATATTTATAGTATAAAGTGCGTATATTCCATATGGGAACATTTTTCATCAACTTATTACATACCAATGCATGCACGTACAGCATGATTGCACGCAGCTGAAAAATTGTCACTTCTTACTATGTCAACTACAAATATCAACTTGCAGGAGGCTGTTTCACTGTTCTTACAAGGAAACTATTGCCAGCTTTTCAGAAACTTTAGTCTCTTTGGATGGCAACTATCAAATACATGATGAGTTATAGCCACAAGGGGTCTGACCCAATAATGATTTGTTATGACAGCAAGGGGGTCAACCCATACTTAATTTTTTTGCTGAATATGTTCTTACGTTTAATGCAACAGAAGACATTTTATCAGGTAATTAAATTAAAATGTCTCTGTCACTGAAGGCCATCATGTCAACACTTGAAGCATGCAAGGAATGGTATGTTGCAATTACAGATATTTATTGCCCTAAATTTTGCTCTTAAAAAATTAGACAGTTGTATTTTCTTCTACTAATATAGTTTGATTCAGTTTCAACTTGTTTTGCACATGCAACTTTTCCCTTGCAGAAATCTGTTGCCTGATGTTCCAAATGGCAAATGTAGGGCATAATGATGTGTTACCAAAATTATTGGTACATCCACATTGCATTGAGTGAGATAATATTCTGCCATCTTTCCTCTTTGTGTTGTAATTTTTGATGTAGTTTTCGTTTTTTTTATATTATATTGTTGATTTGGGTTTGATTTGCCGTAGTATGAAAAAATGAAAATTGGTGTGCAGTCTGTTCATTCCTTTTTTATCCCAGGCTCAAAAAAATAAATTCAGTCTAGGAACCTCAGTGCCAAGGGCTGAAAAATTTTGGATTGTGGACTCACAGACTGCATCTAAAATTGAAGGCTAACATGGGAGGCTACAGTACCATCCAGTACCATCTTCCTCCTTCACATCCTTCTCCTTCTGCAATTTGAATTGTGTGTTTCAGCAGGAATATTTGGATCCAGCACTGGACAGTAGAGCAAACAAGACATGACACTGCACTCATTTAGCAATGCCAATTCATTTTTTTCACCAAATCGAATCTTAAATTATTCATTTTGACTACTGAGAATAATGCGTTATTCTCCTTTCCTTTGTTTGTGGTGTTATAGCTATAGCTGTTATAGCTGTTATAGCCCTTCTTACAGACACATCTTATGGACACATCTATTAAATAAGATTATTCAATTTTGCATCAACTTATAACACACAGATGATGTGTTAAACTGGTGAATTTGAAGCAACTAGTAACTATAAAGGAGCCAGTCATTTTCACTGCATCTCATCAGCAAGTGACATACACAATTCACAAATAATGATTTGCTGCACCACAAGGAGGTGAACAAACTGCAACTGCGACTAGTTATCCAAGCAGGTACATTTGAACATGAAACCACTTTTTCTGTCACCTGCTGGGGAGTATATCGTTATTTGAAATTAAACTTGAAACCATAAATCAACATAATGTGAAATGGTGCAGGTATTACAAAATAATATCTCCTTACACATGTAAGTGTTTACAGGGGGTGTGTGGAGAAAACAAATGCATATCCCAACTTTCTTTGGACCAGGGGTAGGGTACTCCTCGTCGTCAGTCAGTCAGTGGGTTGACGCAAGAGACAAACAGCATATGATAAAGTTTACTTGACCTGCATTCTTTAGATTGTAGGAGTACCCCAAGAAAAACATCACACAGGTAAAACCTGTGAACAACACAATTAAGTGAACCTAGCTGGGTTTGGAACCCTGAACCTAGTTTACTATGAGGCAACAGCACTGGCCACTGCACCATCCATGCTGCCTTGGGTAAGTGTCATAAGATAATATTTTTATTACAGGTGCCTGGCACACATAGCACTAAAAATATTGAATGCTTACTCAGTAAATACACATTTTTAACACAATTTGCAGGAGACATTTGCTAGTTTTCCTTTTTGGGTGAGATTGGATGGCAGCTGTCTAGATGAGTTGCCAAGTGCTTGCAACAGAAGACATGTCATCTAATTAAATTACAGTTTCACTTCTAGGACGCCAGGACCCTTTGGAAGCCCTAAACGTGCAAGGAATTAAAGCTATTAAAGATATTTCAAGATAGCTATAGCAAAAAAAAAAAAAAAGTGCTTTTAGACAACTGCAGTTTAATTCTCTTTGAAGTTTTTGTCTTTGTAGATCTTTTGCCTGTAATTAACAGGCACATTTCAATAATGGTGAGTTTCACAAATTATTGTCAGCATTTGCACAACATGATGAACATATGGTAGGATTATGGCCTTTTTTCAACCTCTTTGTGTTGTATTTTTTGTAATTTTTTATTTTTTCACATAATTTATATATAAAGAGGTTTTTGGATTCTTGATGAATGAGAATGATGAATCTTAATACAGTTTGTGTTTCAAGTCCAACAGAAGAAATGGGATAATTTTTTTTATCCCTGAGTAATACATTCAGGAACCTCAACCCCTAGAGTTGATTTTGGATTATGGACTGTTATTCAAACGTCAAATTGCGTTTGATGCCAAAATTAAACTGTGATGTGTGAACTTAAAACTTCCAGTGCACATTACTGAGAATGGACTAGGGGTTTTAATGAGTGGAGTCAAAATATTTTGATAAGGTAATTGATCTTTTGTGAAAGACTATGCAAAGTATTATTGAAAGTAGAGCAATTAACACATATCACACAGATCTTTAAGTGTCAGTTGCAAAACTAACCAAAGTATAGTCAAGCAGTGTCTTTGCCGGCCAGGTTAGGTCTTTTATTGCAAATCAATCGAGGAAGTAGATACAATGGCAAATCCTACAAAATTATACTGAAATATAATAGTGTAGGTTTTTTTTTCAACGGGTATATCAGGATCTAACGCAGTATGTCCCCCACATCAAGCAGGAAACAGTAAACTGGTCATGACCAGCAGTTTACTAATAAAATGCATGTCAGAATTGTAACAATGTTTGCATGGTTGCTGGTAGTGCAGTCAGTAGAGTATGTAACCCTCACTACAGTGGTCATGGGTTCGATTCCAACCTAAGTGGGCAATTTTTGCTGTATGTCAATCTCTCTCATGTTTCCTGTTTGTCTCCATCAAAAATAAAGTTTTAAAAAAAGTTTCTTTCTGTCATCAAATGAAAACACACTGGTGTCATGTTTTTGTGTCATATATCAGTTTTACTGTTTAAAGTTTAAAGCTTTTACTCTCTCTCTATGTATTGTGTAAAGCATTCTTGTTTATTTTTTAAGCAGACAGGACACACAGAGAGAAAAGACAGGGAAGACACACAGCAAATGGGACCCCTGCCAGGGAGTCAAACTGGGATCCACTGCACCAAGACATCAAGGCCTAGGACATGTGTGCGCACACTCTACCACTGAGCCACCTGCACAACACTATGTTAGTCTTTTTAACATAAAACTGTAACAACACAAATCTTGATATGGATTCCTTTTTTAAAAATGTTGATCTAGCAGCATGGTCATGTAGACAATTCAAAGTTTGAGTTGGTGCAATGGAGTAGATAGCTCAGTTGGTAGAGCGCATGCCCATGTATGAGGCCAGGTTTGTCACTGCAGTGGCCCTGGGTTCAATTCTGACCTCAGGGGCTTGTTTGCTGCGTGTCATTCTCTCTCTCCCACATTTTCTGTCGTCTCTTCAGCTGTCCTATATGCTAATAAGGCCCAAAAAATAAGTAACAAAAGAATTGTGGTTGTGTTATGTGCTTAACTGCACAAACCCAAGT
>CM041551.1:0-40000 GCA_023238725.1 Scortum barcoo
CAGATGCTAACTCTTCCTCCAACTGTTTGTTTGCAGCCCTTGTAGTGGCAATATAAGTGAGTGAACTGTTATTTATCATTGTTATAGTGCAAACTGTTTCGTAGCATTTGACACAATCTGTGTAATTTTGTTCATATAACGATCGAGATTCGCGGACTTTGCTTTGCCATAGATCTGTAAATACTAGATCCGCTACGTCCGCCATTATATGTTAACTCGTTTAAATGACAACTACTTTATGTCTTTTTTCAGTTTCACAATTTTTGGCATTAAATCCTGTCCAACTACAACTTTGCCTGTTCCTTGGAGGGCGTGATGTCAGAAAGAGTTTAGCTGGCTGTGAATCCCAGTACAGGACAGGAGTCACACTGGGTGTAACAGTACAGCGAAATTATAGTCATCTCGGCGAGGGCGCCAATAAACTGTTGCACATTGACTAGACAGCCAATGTCAGACACACACTCACCTTCACCAGCCAAGCATAATGGAGACAAAAAAGGCTCAAGGTCAAGATTGTGAGGAGACTAGATCACTCTCCGCTCACTCCTTAAAGTCCTCAAAATCTTCAGGAAGGCTGACTGTTAGATCATCAGCAGGAGCTTCGAGAAGGTCAGCTACATCAAGCAGAGCAAGTATGGCAGCAGCACAAGCTCAAGCAGAAGCACGGGCTGCTAAAGCCAGATTAGCCTATGCTGAGAAAGAAATGAGCATCAAGGTTGAAAAAGCTCGTTTAGAAGCAACTCTTGATGTACTAGAGCTACAGACAGAGGCTGATGCTGCCATGGACAAAGTAGAGGTGATGGAGTTTGCTGCTGCTCAGCTCGACGCTGTAGAGCGAAGTAGTGAGTTTGAGTTCTTGCCTACCCAGGCAACCCCAGAGCAGAAAGTGACTGATTACATAAATAAACACGAACACACTGAACTTCCTGAGTGTCAGAAAGACATGTTTATGCAGCAGGATGACACCACCTATTAGCAGAAACAAGTGAAACCTTCGCCAACATTCAAACCTTTTCAACAAGAACCAAATCGCAACCACTTCTCACCACTAGATGGCAGTAAACCAACACAGCAAAGAGATGTAGTTCAACAAAGTCTTCCCTACAATGTGTCACAGCAACCGCATAGGTTTAGCGCGAACCACACAGCTACTGACAACGCTGCCAGTGACCTCGCAAGGTTCTTAGCAAAGAGTCAGCTTGTAACAGGAGGACTGACTAAGTTTGATGACCAACCAGAAAGCTATCTGAGCTGGAAGTCCACATTTCAGAGTACCATTGCAGATCTTGGACTCACTGCCAGTGAAGAAATAAACCTGCTCATCAAATGGCTGGGCCCTGAGTCCTCTGAACATGCTAAAAGGATGAAAGCAGTCAATATACATCACCCATCTGCTGGTCTAAGTATGATCTGGACAAGATTAGAAGAATGCTATGGTTCATCAGAAGCGATAGAAAGAGCCCTGTTTTCCAGGATAGAAAACTTTCCAAAGCTCTCCAGCAAAGAACCTCGCAAGCTCCGTGAGCTATCTGACCTGCTTTGTGAACTGAAAGCTGCAAAGCTAGATGGATATTTACCTGGTTTAAGTTACCTCGACACAGCCAGGGGAGTGAGTCCAATTGTTGAAAAGCTACCTTTTCACCTTCAAGAAAAATGGACAGCAGTTGGGTCAAGGTTTAAAGAAGACTATAATGTTGCTTTCCCACCTTTCTCTTTCTTTTCTGAGTTTGTGAGGAAAGAAGCTAGAGCAAGGAATGACCCAAGCTTCACCACAGCTCATCTCTTCTTTGTCAGTTCCAAGAAAGAGAGGCTCCCAGGTAATTACAACACAAGGCCATCAGTAACAGTGCACAAGACAGACGTGTCAACAGATGTAACCACAGCAGTTAAATATGTGGCTGAAGATATAAGCAGGCAATGTCCTATACATCACAAACCACACCCACTGAAACGATGCAGAAGTTTCCGGACTATGCTACTTGAAGACAGAAAGAAGTTCATCAAAGACAATAACATCTGCTATCGTTGCCTAGCATCCACCAGTCATCAGGCAAAAGACTGTAATGCCACTATTAAGTGTGTGTGGAGTGTGACAGTGAGAGGCACCTGGCAGCTCTCCACCCTGGCCCACCAATACAGACACCCAAGCACCTCTCTTCCTCTAAAGAGCATGGCGGGGAGAGTGTAAGCTCATCAAACTCAGATGTTACGGCCACCTGCACAGAGGTATGTGGAAATGGAATCGCAGGAAAATCCTGCTCCAAGATTTGCCTGGTACACGTCTTTCCAGAAGGTCAGCGACATAACACCAAGAGGATGTACGCAATCATAGACGATCAAAGTAATCTGTCCCTTGCAAAGACTGAGTTTTTTGATATGTTTGACATCCAGGGCACAGTAGAACCATACACCCTGAAGACTTGTGCTGGCATAACAGAAACATCAGGAAGAAGAGCTTGTGGTTATACAGTGGAGTCAGCAGACGGTAAAATGAACTTTCCTCTCCCTGTACTCATAGAATGCAATGCCATCCCTAATAATAGGGAAGAAATACCTACCCCTGAAGCCGCACGTCACCACCACCATCTGAGGTCAATCACTGCTGAGATGCCGCCCCTCGACCCAGATGTTGACATCCTACTGCTCATTGGACGGAACCTTCTTTTGAGAGCTCACAAGGTGAGAAAACAGTTGAATGGCAGACACAATGACCCATATGCACAGAAGCTAGACCTGGGCTGGGTTATCATCGGCGATGTGTGCCTCAGCAGCGCTCACAAGCCAACTGAAGTGAGTGCTCTAAAAACACATGTGTTAGATAATGGGCGCCCCAGCTTTCTCACCCCCTGTGACAACCGTTTCAATGTGAAAGAGAATTTTAGCCTGATGGGTCACACAAAGGCGACTCCTCAACAGCTGCAACCACCAAACCCACACTCCAAGCCCACTGCAGAGAATTTAGGAGAGACTGTCTTTTGCCACACTGTTGCTGACAACCAGCTCGCACCTTCTGTTGAAGACACAATCTTTTTAAAGAAGATGGAAGGAGTCTTCAAAGATGAAACTAACAGCTGGGTTGCACCATTGCCATTTAGGAGCCCCAGGCGTCAGCTCCCAGACAACAGGCCATATGCCTACAAGCGGCTTATGTCTCTTCGTCGCACACTTGACAAGAGGGAAGACATGAGAGCCCACTTTGTTAAATTCATGCAGAAAATGATTGATAACAAGCATGCAGAGCTTGCACCACCTTGTGATAAGGATAAAGAGAGATGGTATCTTCCCACCTTTGGCATCTACCACCCACAGAAGCCTGGAAAGATTCGGGTGGTGTTTGACTCAAGTGAACAGTTCGATGAAGTGTCCCTCAACGACGTGCTACTTAAGGAGCCCGACTTGAACAACACCCTTTTGGGCGTGCTTCTCCGGTTTCGAAAGGAACTGGTTGCCATAACAGCAGACATAGAACACGTTTTACTGTTTTGTAGTTCGTGAAGATCACAGAGATTTCCTTCGTTTTCTCTGGTATGAAGACAACGATCTCAGCAAGGACGTGGTAGAGTCCATGTCTTTGGAAATAGTCCCTCTCCAGCAGTGGCTATCTTTGGACTGAGAATGGCAGCAAAGGAGGCAGAAGGGGTATATGGTAGTGACGCACGACGCTTCATAGAACAGGAACTTTTACGTTGATGATGCACTTGAAATCCTTTTCAACTGAAGCGGAGGCTATCGATGTCCTGCAGAGAGCTCAAATGATGCTCGCTCTCTCTAATCTGTGTCTCCAACAGAGTGGAGGTGATGAACGCCTCTCCTCAGAAGACAGGGCCAAGGTAATGAAAGATCTGGATCTCTCTATGGATGAGCTTCCTGTCCAGCGCAGCTTGGGGGTGAGTTGGAACATCATGTCTGATACTTTCACTTTCCATGTTCCACAGAGCCAGAAGCCCTTCACTCGCCGTGGGGTGCTTTCAGTTGTAAATAGCTTGTTTGATCCTCTAGGCTTCCCTGCCCCTGTAACTATCAAAGGAAGACTTCTTCTCAGACAGCTCTCCAACAGTGACCTTGAGTGGGATAGTCCTCTACCCCCTGACATGTATGATAGCTGGAGAAGCTGGCAAAGGTCGCTGCAGGATCTTCAGGCGCTGCATATCCCTTGCACATATGTCTCCTTCTCCATTTCACAAGCCAAGAGTATTGAGCTTTGCATGTTCTCAGATGCTTCAGTCAGAGCTATAGCTGTAGCAGCTTATCTGAAAGTCACACATGGAGATGGACACAGTGAAGTTGGCTTCATCATGGGTAAGGCCAAGCTGGCTCCAGTACCAGAGCTCACCATTCCCAGACTGGAGCTCTGGTGCAGCGGTGCTTGCTGTGGAGTTGTCAGAGCTCCTCACAGAAGAAGTCAACATGAAAATAGACAAAACTACATTCTACACTGACAGTAAAGTGGTGTTAGGATACATAAACAATCAGCACAGAAGATTTCATGTATATGTAAACAATCATGTACAGAGAATCAAGCAATCTTCCCTACCAGACCAGTGGAGATATGTCCCAACAGAGCATAACCCGGCTGACCATGGCTCTAGGTCTGTAGCAGCAGGGAAGCTTGCCAGCACCACATGGTTATGTGGTCCAGCGTTTCTTTTGCAACCTGAGAGCACAACACCTGAGAAAGGCCCATTTGAACTCATTAACCCAGAGTCAGATGTTGAAATTCACTCTAATGTGACAGTGCTTGCCACCACAGTGTCAACAAATCATTTGGGTTCAACACGCTTTGAGCGCTTCTCTAAGTGGACATCCCTCATCAAAGCAGTAGCTCACCTTCGTCACATCTCTCACAAGTTTCATCAAATCTAGAGAAGACACAGGCTGGCACTTCTGCAAGACAAGTCTCACAGATGAAGCTTTAAGTCAAGCAGAACACACCGTGATCAGATGTGTTCAGCACAAAGTGTATTCAGAAGAAATCAAATGCATCATGGCAAAACGAGATCTGTCCTCCAACAGTTCTCTGCACAAGCTTCATCCGGTGATTGATGAAAATGGCCTACTGCGGGTAGGAGGACGCCTTGCAGAGTCAAATTTGTCAAGGCATGAAGCCAACCCTCTTCTGGTCCCAGGCAAGCATCACATTGCTACACTGCTCATCCGTCATCATCATGTGGCTGTTAAGCATCAAGGAAGGCACTTTACTGTCCATAAGATGTGTCTGTAAAAAGGCCTATAACAGCTATAACAGCTATAGCTATAACACCACAAAGGAAGAGAATAACACATTATTCTCAGTAGTCAAAATGAATAATTAAGATTCGATTTGGTGAAAAAAATGAATTGGCACTGCTAAATGAGTGCAGTGTCATGTCTTGTTTGCTCTACTGTCCAGTGCTGGATGCAAATATTCCTGCTGAAACACACAATTCAAATTGCAGAAGGATGTGAAGGAAAAGATGGTACTGGATGGTACTGTAGCCTCCCATGTTAGCCTTCAATTTTAGATGCAGTCTGTGAGTCTACAATCCAAAATTTTTCAGCCCTTGGCACTGAGGTTCCTAGACTGAATATTTTATTTTTTTGAGCCTGGGATAAAAAAAAGGAATGAACAGACTGCACCAATTTTCATTTTTTCATACTACGGCAAATCAAATCCAAATCAACAATATAATATAAAAAAAACGAAAAACTACATCAAAAATTACAACACAAAGAGGAAAGATGGCAGAATATTATCTCACTCAATGCAATATGTACCACATGTAACACATCATTATGCCCTACATGCCTTGGAACATCAGGCAACAGATCTGCAAGGGAAAATGTAAAACAAGTTGAAACTGAATCAAACTATATTAGTAGAAGAAAATACAACTGTCTAATTTTTTAAGAGCAAAATTTAGGACAATAAATATCTGTAATTGCAACATACCATTCCTTGCATGCTTCAAGTGTTGTGATGGCCTTCAGTGACAGAGACATTTTAATTTAATTAGATAAAATGTCTTCTGTTGCAAACATAAGAACATTCAGCAAAAAAAAAAACATGGGTTGACTTGCTGTTATAACTGGGTCAGAAGGCTATAAGTCATCTAGATAGTTGCCATCCAAAGAGACTAAAGGAAAAGCGGCAATAGTAAGAACGAAACAGCCTCCTGCAAGTTGATATTTGTATTGACATAGTAAGAAGTGACAATTTTTCAGCTGCGTGTATGTGTGTGTGCGTGGTATGTAATAAGTTGATGAAAAATGTTCCCATGGAATATACGTATTTCATAAATATGTCTATTTGACTCTCCTAGTGTCTGCATGCCCAACTTAATGTATAATTTCAAATGAGCTTATTGTAGCATTTCTGATTTTTTGATGTACAGCAGACCTGAGAAAAAGTCCAGCGAGATGTGTGACCAAGGACGATGTGGCACTGGTAGTGGCTGGAGGAGCCCCATCTGGACCTGCCTCGACGCTTTACCCCTGGCATAGACAGAGCACGCTGAGACATATTCCGCCACATCCTTCGCCACCGAAGGCCACCAAAATTGTTGCTCAATGACAAACTTAGTACGCTTAACCCCCAGGATGACATGTGAGCAGCGAGGTATGAGCCCAGTGAATCAACTTTGAGCGCAACGCTTCCGGTACAAACAACCGGTTGCGAGGACACCCCTCAGAAGCTTTTAGCAGACTTGAGGTATTCTAGGTTTTTGTAGCCGGTTCATACAATGAATGGTTGTTCTGCCCTCTCCAACCAATGGCGCCACTCCTCCAATGCGACCTTAATGGTGAGCAGTTCCCTGTTACCCACGTCGTAAAATCGCTCAGCCGGCGTCAGCTTGTGGGAGAGGAAAGCACATGGGTGGAAACGGTTGTCAGTGGTAGATCGTTGTGAGAGGACCGCCCCTACTGTTTTGTCTATACAAAACAGGGGCCGTAGTGAAAAGTTTCTTTAATTTTTTAAAAGCCTTCTAAGCCTTTGGGTTCCCCTGAAAAATAGTCTTGGTAGAGGTTAGTGCATGCAACGGCGCCACCACTGCACTAAAGTTTCAGATAAACTTCCTATAGAAGTTGGCAAACCCGATGAATTGTTGAACCTTTTTGCGCGTAGTGGGGGTTGGCCAGTCTGTAACTGCACTAACTTTTGCTGGGTCCATCTTTATGTGATTGCGATAATATATCCCAAAAATGAGACAGAGCAGGCATGAAACTCACATTTCTCCGCTTTGACATATAGCTCATGCTCCAGCAGGCGGGTTAGGACCTGACGGATGTGATGTTGGTGGGTGTCAGGATCGGGAGAGAAAATGAGGATATCATCCAGATAGACAAAAACAAAATCATTTAAGTATTCACGTAACACTTCATTAACGAATGACTGAAACACAGCAGGGGCATTAGTTAAACCAAAAGGCATGACCAGATACTCACAGTGTCCTTGAGGTGTGCTGAAGCCCGTCTTCCACTCATCTCCCTCCCGAATCCGCACCAGATGATATGCATTCCGCAGATCCAACTTTGTGAAAATCCTAGCCTGCTGGAGCAGCTTTAAGGCGGAAGAAATGAGTGGCAAAAGGTAACGTTTTTTCACAGTAATGTCATTGAGAGAACTCAAATCAAAATCAAATTTATTTATTTAGAGCCCAAAATCACAAACATTGTTTGCCTCGGAGGGCTTTACAATCTGTACAGTTGTGACACCCTCTGTCCTTAGACCCTCGAACCGAGTCAGGAAAAACTTCAAAAAAACCCTTTATGGGAAAAAGAAGAAACCTGAGGAAGAGCCACAGATGAGGGATCCCTCTCCCTGGGACGGACAGACGTGCAATAGATGCCACATGTACAGAGAACATCATCATCAATCATATATGGAAAGGTAAACATGGGTCGTAATAAACTGTAGCTATACTGAGTTCATTGGTTTAGTCCATGTGAAGGTATCACAGGTAATGGAAATGAGTCCGTGAGTTCCAGGTGCATCTCGTAGATGTCCTCATATGGAGCTCTGGGCCACTCGAACCTTCTCTCCACAACACAGACACAGATCATGTCCCCACCAGGCCAGTGAACCTCAGACAGATGGACCACAACCAGACTCAGTGAGGAACCTGCAAGACTGGAGAGAACAAAGAGGACCGGGGCTCCGGCAGTAACATGCACTTTAACAGGACATAAGAGTATTCACATTAACCGCTTTGACACTTTAACCAATTTAACCAATTTAACCACTTTAACTACTTTAACCAGTTTAACCACTTTAGCCACTTTTACCAGTTTGTAAGGTGACTCCAGTGAGGAGTACTGTAATCAAGAACTGTAATCAATGCATGGCTGAAGCGAGCCGTCCTTCTTACCGACAAAGAAAAAACCCACCCCAGGCCAGTGATGAAGATGGCCAGATGATGCCGGACCATAGTGATGACTCTATATACTCCTCCATTGCCTTCCTCTCAGGACCCGAGATGGAGTATAGGCGGGCTTTGGGGATTGGAGCTCCAGGCAAGAGGTCTATGGCGCAATCCCATTCACAGTGAGGGGGCAGTGAGGTGGCATTTGACCTTACTTGAATACCTCTTTCAAGTCATGATAACAAGGGGGCACAAATGTTGTGCAACTGAGGACTACATGAATAAATCATCTGGGTCCTTTCACAACATTGTTTCTTTCCACATTGCTGCTGTGATAAGGATAGAAATGACAGAGGAAGCAGTCATATACTTTCTGCACATCCTGGGAAATTTGGTCTCCTGCGCATTTGCCAGTTCCAGCTAGTATGCTACACCAAATTGCATTCTAATGTTGGCTTTGTTTACATTGCAAAAACTTTCGTGATATCAACATTAACAAGCAAAAATAAGGTCAAAAATGCTTGGAAAACATTGAATTGTGCAGGCCTGCGAAACTAAGTTCCCCCCAAAACAAAACTGTGCTGCAGAATGAATGCAGTGTCATACCAGTTCTTCTTTGCTGTGGGCAGGGAAGCTGCTGGTACTGCCCAGTGCTGGATGCTGATATCCCTGCCAAAAACACACAGTAGAAATGTACAAGGCAGCCAAAATGTATGCAAAGGATAGTACAGTAGCTTCCTATGTGAGGATATGTTTGCCTTCAATCTTGCAGAAAATCTTCCAGACCTATGGTATGTGGTTCTTAGATTGTATGTATTACTCTGAGTCAAGAATCAAATTAGTGGGATGAAAGTAACACAGACTGTCCCAATTTTCAATTGTCTCATACTTAATCAAAACCTACATCAACAAGATAATATACAAATACTAGAACTACATCACCAATTATAACCCACAGAAGTTGAAAAGAGGCCAGAATATTATCATAACCAATGCACTAGATTGGGTACATGCTGACAAATATTTGGTAACTCACCATTTTGCCCTTAATCATTTAAATGCTGGTGGTTGTCTTAGAATATGACAAAACAGATCTATAAAGGGAAAATGCAAAACAACTTCAAACACAATCAAACTATTATAATAAGAGAAAATACAACAGTCTATTTATCTAAAAGTAGAATGGATTACTTGCCTTCTGCTGAAGGAAAGATCCTCACAAGAACATTTGGCAAAAACCCATGGCTTGACCTGGTGGTATTACTGGGGTAAGAAGGCTGTAAGTCACATAGATAGTTGTTATCCAAAGAGACTAAAGGAAAAGCAGCAAAGGCAAGACTCAAACATAGGCCTCCTGCAAATTGTGTGGAAATAGCATTAAAATTGATATTTGTCTTGACTTAGAAAGTGTTCACTATTGAGTCCAGTGGACTCACTTTGACAGGCATGACTTTGCTCACATGAAAAGTGGGATGGACACGAAGAGATCTTGGTAGTTTTAATTGAACAGAGACAGGGTTAATAATTTTTGAAATACGGAAAGGGGCCTACGAACCTGGGAGCCAGCTTGCGTGAGTGGAAGATCTTTGGTGGAGAGCCACACTTTCTGTCCTGGGGTGTAGGCAGGCGCGATATCGGTCGGCTGCAGCTTTCATGCGGTCCTGCCCCCGAAAGCAGCATCTGCCTAGCAGCCACCCAGACTTTTCTGCATCTCCTGGCCATGGCGTGAGCAGATGGGACGGTGACCTCCTCCTCGTTGACTGGAAAGAGACGGGGCTGGTACCCGTAGATGACGTGGAAAGGGCAGAGTCCGGTGGCCGCGGTGGGGAGCGCGTTATGCGCCATACTCAATCCACGTTAGGTAGTCACTCCACGTCGTCTGATTTTGAGACACCAGGCACCTCAGGCATGTCTCCAGTTCTTGATTCAGGCGCTCTGTCTGGCCGTTGGATTCTGGGTGGTATCCTGAAGACAGGCTAACGGTGGCGCCAAGGGAGATGACAGAACTCCTTCCAAAAAACAGAAACAAACTGCGGACCTCTGTCTGTAGGTAACCCATGAATGCGAAAGACTTGGTTAATCATGATTTAGGCAGTTTGCTTGATGTGGGTAACTTTACTTCACAGTAATAGTAATGTCATTGAGAGAACTGTAATCAATGCATGGCCGGAGCGAGCCGTCCTTCTTACAGACAAAGAAAAAACCCGTCCTGGCCGGTGATGGAAAAGGCCGGATGATGCCGGACCGTAGTTTTGACTCTATATACTCCTCCATTGCCTTCCCTTTCAGGACCCGAGATGGAGTATAGGTGGGCTTTGGGGATTGGAGCTCCGGGCAAGAGGTCTATGGCACAGTCCCATTCATGGTGAGGGGGCAGTGAGGTGGCTTTGACCTTACTGAATACCTCTTTCAAGTCATGATAACAAGGGGGCACTTTAGATAAATAAATTTGATTTGATTTTTTTGATTAGACAAGTCCGGGTAATCACTGCTGGTCACAGTAGGTTCCCCGGATCCCGGGATAGGCCTAGAAACAGAGAGAGGAACAGAGAAACAAGAGACAAGGCAGGAAGACCTCCACTGTTTCACCCTCCCTGAAGCCCAGTCTATGTATGGGTTATGTTTGATTAGCCAAGGTAAACCAAGAATGAGAGGATCATGAGAGAATTCAAAAATATGAAAACAAATGTCTTCGCTGTGGTTAGAGTCAATGGTTAGCTGTACCGGCACAGTCTGGTGAGTAATAAAAGCTGTGAGAGGTGTGGTATTACCCTTTATGTTGAGAGTCACAGAGGTAAGAGTTCAAGGAGGATAGTTTCTGTCCTTGGTTTGGCTCACCAGCGCCCTCCTCAACCCTGGTGAGCCTGCCCTTTTAATGGACAGGCATTGACGCGATGACTGGTCTGCCGACAATAGAAACGGGCTCCGGCTTTGAGCCTACGAAGACGTTCTTCCGGATGCAGCTTGGTTATTCTGATGGTGTAGGTGGAAAAGCAGCAAAGGCAAGACTCAAACATAGGCCTCCTGCAAATTGTGTGGAAATAACATTAAAATTGATATTTGTCTTGACTTAGAAAGCATTCACTATTTGTCATCTGCATTTGTTGTTCCAGGATTTCGCAATTCGCAGCCGAATCCTCTCATTTAACATTATGATGATTTCTTGTCTAAAACTTGACTTTCATACACTGTACTTGCCAACAGGGGGCAGAGGAAGCTGTTTGTTGCACATGACAGCAGGCTGGATTGAACAAAAATAGTTTCTCAACCATGATGAGTGTGTGTGGTGAGTCTGACAAAGGATATACCTTTATTTCCCTTCACACAGACACCCCTGAAAACACTTGTCACATCTTAAATACAAAAGATATGACGTCATTGTCTTAATGAAGGCTGTAGCAAGAGCAGCACAAATAAAGAAAGAAACCTAAACTTTTCATTGCTTGAAATCAGAAAAAATGCCATTTATCAGTAAATTGTTAAGATGAAATGTTATGCAACTCAGGACGACATGAATAAACCATCTGGGCCTTTCACAACATTGTTTCTTTCCACATTGCTGCAATGTGATGAGGATAGAAATGACAGAGGAAGCAGTCATATACTTTCTACACATCCTGGAAATTTGGTCTCCTGCGCATTTGCCAGTTACAGCTAGTATGCTACACCAAACTGCATTCTAATGTGAATACCAGTTCTTCTTTGCTGTGGGCAGGGAAGCTGCTGGTACTGCCCAGTGCTGGATGCTGATATCCCTGCCAAAAACACACAGTAGAAATGCACAAGGCAGCCAAAATGTATGCAAAGGATAGTACAGTAGCTTCCTATGTGAGGATATGTTTGCCTTCAATCTTGCAGAAAATTCTTCCAGACCTATGGTATGTGGTTCTTAGATTGTATGTATTACTCTGAGTCAAGAATCAAATTAGTGTGATGAAAGTAACACAGACTGTCCCAATTTTCATTGTCTCATACTTCATCAAAACCTACATCAACAAGATAATATAAAAAATACTAGAACTACATCACCAATTATAACTTGCACAGAAGTTGAAAAGAGGCCAGAATATTATCATAACCAATGCACTAGATTGGGTACATGCTGACAAATATTTGGTGAACTCACCATTTTGCCCTTAATCATTTAAATGCTGGTGGTTGTCTTAGAATATGACAAAACAGATCTATAAAGGGAAAATGCAAAACAAGTTCAAACATAATCAAACTATTATAGTAAGAGACAATACAACAGTCTATTTATCTAAAAGTAGAATGGATTACTATAAACATCTTTAATTGTGACATACCATTCCATGCATGCTGTGAGGGCCTTAGAATGTTGTGGTGGCATCCAAGAGATCTTAGTTTTGACAACTGAAATGCAGACATTTTAATATGATTAGATAACATGTCTTCTGCTGAAGGCAAGATCCTCACAAGAATATCTGGCAAAAACCCATAGGCTTGACTTGGTGGTATTACTGGGGTCAGAAGGTTGTAAGTCATATAGATAGTTGTTATCCAAATATACTAAAGGAAAAGCAGCAAAGGCAAGACTCAAACATAGGCCTCCTGCAAATTGTGTGTGCAAATAGCATTAAAAATTGATATTTGTCTTGACTTAGAAAGCATTCAGTATTTTTCAGCTGCATTTGTTGTTCCAGTATTTTGGCAATTCCTATCTTTTTCAATTCAAATTCAAATGTATTTATTTAAAGCCCAAAATCACAAACATCGTTTGCCTCTGAGGGACTTTTTACATTCTGTACAGTTGCTGTGACACCCTCTTTCCTTAGACCCTCGAACCGGGTCAGGAAAAACTTCAAAAAACCATTTATGGGAAAAAGAAGAAACCTGAGGAAGAGCCACAGATGAGGGATCCCTCTCCCTGGGACGGACAGACGTGCAATAGATGCCACATGTACTACAGAGAACATCATCATCATCAGTCAGTATGAAGTTAGACATGGGTCATGTGTGATAAACTGTAGCTATACTAAGTTCATGGGTTTAGTCCATGTGTGAAGATATCACAGGTAATGGAAATGGAGTCTGTGAGTCCAGGTGCATCTCTAGATGTCCTCATATGGAGCTCTGAGGCCACTCGACCTTCTCTCCACAACACAGACACAGATCATGTCCCCACCAGGCCAGTGAACCTCAGACCAGGTGAACCACAACCAGAATCAGTGAGGAACCTGCAACACTGGAGAGAACAGGGAGGACCGGGGCTCCGGCAGTAACATGCACTTTACAGGACGTAAGAGTATTAACATTAACCACTTTAACCACCTTAATCAGTTTAACCAGTTTATAAGCTGACTCCAGTTTGCACTACTACCATATCAATTTGCACTGTCTGTGATTTTGCCATGTCTTTGTTTGGTTGTAATCAATATGCTTATTTTGTTGTAAATTAAGCACCAAAGGTTTGAGAGAAACTTTCAATCCTCAGCATGTCCTGCACATGCTGCCAAATTGAAAAAAATGCTTGGACTTTGGCTTTGGCTTTGAAATAAGAGTAGAGGAAGCAGAGAAAGAGGAAGCAGAGACAGAGGAAGAGGGAGAGGTGCCCGGTGCATGCATCATGGAGACCCCCCAGCAGCTAGTCTAAGCCTATAGCAGCATAACTAAGGGCGAGCCTGTGCCCACCCTAACTATAAGCTTTATCAAAAAGGAAGGTTTTAAGTCTATTCTTAAACACTGACACTGTGTCTGCCTCTCGGACCCAGACTGGGAGCTGGTTCCAGAAGAACAGGGGCCTGATAGCTGAAGGCTCTGCCCCGTAGACTACTTCTGGAAACCATGGAAACTATAAGTAAGACTGTGTTTTGGGAGGGCAGCACTCTAGTCAGTTGATAAGGAGTTATCAATTCATTAAGATATTATAGGTGCCAGACCATGTAGAGCCTTATATGTGAGGAGTAGGGTTTTTTAATTTTATTCTAAATTTTACAGGGAGCCAATGCAGAGAAGCCAGTACTGGAGTAATATGGTCTCTTTTCCTGGTTCTAGTCAGCACCCGATCAGCGGCATTCTGGACCAGCTGTAGAGTCTTTAACGAACTTGTTTGGGCAGCCTGATAAAAGTGAATTATAATAATCCAGCCTGGAAGAGACAAATGCATGGACTAATTTTTCAGGCATCACTTTGGGACAGAAAGTGCCTAATTTTTGCGATGCAACAGGTCATCAGTGACTTTCGCAAGTGCTGTTTCAGTGCTATGGTGAGCTCTAAATCCTGACTGAAAGACTATTACTGTGGAGATAATTACATAAGTGGCTGGCAACAGCTTTCTCTAGGATCTTAGACAAAAAGGGGAATTGGATTGGAATTGGTCTGTAGGATCATTGGCTGGGAGGTTGGATATTGGTCTGTAATTGGCAGTATTGGCTAACACATCTGCATTTTTCAGTGTTGTCCAGTGCAGTGCAGTGTAGGTTTTTTGATCAATGGTTTAATTACAGCTACTTTAAAAGACTTGGGTACAAAGCCTGACACCTTGAAAAAAAGAGATTACAGAGACAGATTAATAATATGCAGCAGCAGCGATGTGCCAATAAATGGAAAAACTTGCTTGCCTTTAAGCAGCGTAGTTGGATTTTATGTATGTGGGGCTGAAGATGTGGCCATGAGAGCAGTTTGAAAAAGTAGTATTCTTTCAGCTTTTTCCAACTTCTCAGGTCTGATTTATAATGGGAGTAGACTGAGGGCAGTTGGTTGGTGCTCCTCTCGCTTGGAGGGGTCTGGAGCCAGTTTGCTTAATCCGTTTCCTTATTTATAATGGGAGTAGACAGCAGATACATGTCTGCGATCAGCACAGATTTCTGGAGCATGTAAAATGGTGTAAAAATGATCTAGCAAGATGTAGAGTAAACCTTGTGGGAAGTTTGCTTATCCTTGATGAGAGTCGTCTGCGAGAGAGACTCAGCACAGATTTCACAAGAAGAGACTCATTTCTGTGACAACTAAACCTCTGATTTTCACATCAGGGAACTGAGAGCTTGAAGAGAGACTTTTCACAAGAACTTTTCACAGCTCCTCTCTCACTCTAGCTGATGTGATGTCACTCAAAAGTTTTGAACATTTGGCCAGAACTTCACCTCAAAGCCCACATACATAAAATCTACATCACTGTGTGTTCATGAGACTCATATCTCTTTGATGGTATCATCAGTTTGAGGATAGGACTTACAGTCTGGCCACAGGACACAGGAGTTTGAGAGGTGCATCAAGAAAATTCCACAGTCTTCATACATTTCAGGTGCACCTCATTCAAAACTAGAGTGGGGGCACTGAATCTCTGTGAATTCAACTGTCAGAGGTAAGAGTGCATATAGTCACCATTGCAACCAGTGACTGATTTATTCATTACTCAGCTATCCAGTTTAGCGTAAGCCTTTCATTCAATGTCTTAAAATATTCCACATACTTCATACATTTCAGGCTTCATTCAAAACTATTCAAACTAAGAGTTGGGTGGGGACTTCCGGTGGATATGGAGTGGTAGGGCTGCCTAGCAGATCAGAGCTCTCGATAGTCTTCGGTAAAAATCCACCGAAACTCGAATAACTAGGGCCAGAAATCATATTGACTGTAATGTGACCGGGGGAAAGTTGGAATGGGAAGAAAAACACGACTCAATCAGACTAAAAACACGGCGACAGACGACATGGAGGAACCGCTAGCTAACCGGGAAACAGAAGGTGATGGCGGCCATGAAACAACACACCTCACGAGTAGTGAGACAGAAACTGGCTCGGATCTAGAAAATATTAGCAAGGAGATACGGGACTTAAAAACTGAAATAAAAGATGCCATCCGAATTGCAATTCCCATGTTTAAAGGAAAGCGACTATCAGAGATCTGGGTTGCTTAACTTTACTTTTCAAAGTTTTAACGTTGGACTCATTTAGAATGACTAAAATTCTCATTGTAGGTCCTAATGTCATTACTAAGTTAGGCCCCTCTTTATATAAGAGGGTTTCCCCTAGATCCACCAACTGGATCAGATTGTTGGAGGACGGTAAGATCCTCAATTGTTTGGAAGTTCAACTGTTTTTGCTCAGTTTGTTTCATGCCATCGTTCTGGTGGGGCTACCTCTGTTTTCTTTTGTCTGTACTCTTATAAGCGATGCAATGTAACAATCTGAGAATAGCGTCCTTAAATGTGAATGGTTTAAACAATCCAATTAAAAGAGGGAAAGTAATGGCAAAAATGAGAAAAGAAAAAGTCCAAGTGGTATATTTACAGGAAACACATCTACCTCAACAAGAGCACAATAAACTGAGGAAATTGGGATTCAAAAATGTTTTTTTTAGCTCATTTAAGAAAGGTCCAAAGAGAGGAGTTGCTATATTAATTTCCAACTCTACTAGTTTTGAAGTTATTAAAGAAATAAATGACAAAGAAGGGAGGTATGTAATAGTAAAAGGGAAACTGGATAATAATTTAGTTACTTTGGCCAATGTCTATGTGCCACCTAATTCTGATACAGCATTTTTGAAATTACTTTTTGAGATTATAGCCTTGGAAAATGAAGGGAATTCTAATATGTGCAGGGGATTTCAACATGATTTTAAATGCGAAACTGGACACAACTAACAACAACAGAAGGAAGACTCATCTGTCGAAACTCGTCAGCACCTCTCTAACTGAATTGGGGATGTTTGATGTTTGGAGAGAACTCCATCCATTAGAGAGAGACTACACACATTATTCTGCTCCACACTCAGTGTACTCCAGAATAGACTATTTTTTATGAACACAACAGACAGATTTAGAATAGAGGAATGTAAAATAGGAATATCTGATTTGTCTGATCACAGTGTTATTTACCTCAATATCCGTCTAAATAGGAGAAATAGAAATACACTATGGAGATTAAATGTGGTTATGTTGAATAACCGGAAAATGCAAGAGGAGATTAAGAAAGAGACTAAATGCTGCATAGAGGAGAACATGGACAGCCTGGTGGACTCTACCATACTATGGGATACGATTAAAGCGGTTATGAGAGGGAGGTTGTTAGTGAGGGCAGCTTATCAAAAAAAGACTAGAGAGGAAGGTTATAAGAAGCTGGTAAAACAGTTAACAACACTGGAACAACATCATAAAAATAATAAAGCTGATACAGCTTTACAACAAATAATCAGTGTCAGAAGACAGATAGATGACATCCTGATGCAAGAGGTTGAGAAAAAACTAAGATTTATTAAACAGACCTACTATGAATCAGGCTCTAAAGCAACTAAATACTTGGCAAGAAGACTTAAGGCCCAGCAAGCTTCTCACACAATACATAAGATTAGAGACCCCCGAACAAAACAACTACTATTTGAACCTGAAGAAATAGAGAGGGTCTTTAAAGATTACTATGAAAATCTTTATACCCAACCCACAGCAAAAGGAGAGTGTGAGATGAAAGAATTCCTTGACTCATTGGACCTTGCCGGCTATTGGAGAAGAACAAAATAGAAAAATAACTTCCAACATTACTAAAAAGGAACTAGATGCTGCAATTAGCAGATTAAAATCAAACAAAACACCAAGGTAGTGACGGATTCCCCAGCGAGTGGTATAAAACATTTAGGGAGGAACTAACACTGTTACTCCTAAATGCTTTCAATCTGACTCTGTCAAAGGGCAAGCTTCCCCCCTCATGGAAAGAGGCTATAATTTCAGTTATACCAAAAGGAAGGGAAAAATAAGGAACTTTGTGAATCCTATAGACCCATTTCAATTCTAAACGTAGACTATAATATCTTTACTTCAATAATCTCCAGAAGACTTGAACATTTTATGTCTGACTTAATAGATGAAGACCAGTCAGGCTTTATAACAGGTAGGCAGACACAAGATAACATCAGACGCATCCTTCACATAATAGATCAGATTCAAAGACAAGGCCTGAGAGCAATGTTAGTGAGCCTTGATGCAGAAAAGGCCTTTGACTGTGTTAATTGGAGATTTCTGTATCAGGTTTTGGGGAAACTAGGGATTAAAGAACAGTTAATACAGTGTATTCAAGGCCTTTATCAAGAACCTACGGCGAGGATAAAAATGAATGGACATTTAACTAATAGATTCAATCTACAGCGAGGAACTCGCCTAAGGATGTTGCCTTAGCCCTACATTGTTTGCTATATTTATTGAACCGCTGGCACAAATGATCAGACAAAGTAACAACCTAAAAGGAATTCAAATAGGAAAGCAGGAGCACCTCATAGGGCTCTTTGCTGATGATGTTATTGTGGCTCTCCAAGACCCGGACAGGACCTTTCCTAATTTGATCTCGATATTAGAAAACTATGGTAAATACTCAGGCTATAAATTAAACATAGCAAAAACACAAATTCTTACACTGAACTATTCCCCAGGCCGAGTAATTAGAGAAAAGTATAAAATCAAATGGAATTCCAAGGTAATTAAATATCTGGGTGTGGTACTGGCAAAATACCTCAGTAAAACATTTGAAATCAATTACAATAATATTAACAATAATATTAAGACGGATTTTAGGCGCTGGTCAGCTTTTAACATGGATTTGGAGACACGAATTGAGGTAATAAAAACAAACGTATTACCGAGATTGTTATACCTCTTCCAATCCATCCCACAGATGATTCCAGAAACACAATTCAGACACTGGGACAAACTTATATCTAGATTTATTTGGGCCGGAAAGAGACCAAGGATCAGGTTTAAGACACTACAACTACAAAAAGAAGAGGGAGGGTTGTCCTTGCCTAATCTAAAACAATACTTTTATGCAGCTCAAGTAAAGTTCCTGGTGTGTACATGCTGCCCGCAGTATCAGGCAAGATGGAAAGACATAGAAAATTTCCAGATCCAGGCAACACTAGGGGATATAAGAAGTAATCCAGCTCAACAAAACAATAATGAAATTATTAAACAAACACTGGTTATCTGGAGCAAGATAGTAAAAGAACACAATACGGAGAGAGACATCAAATTATTAACTTGGCCTGCTCTAGACCCCAGATTTGAACCAGGAATCAGTGATGCTGGATTCAGACGATGGTGGGATAGGGGCATTACAGCAGTGTGCACACTAACCAACAAGGGCGTCTTCAAAAGGAATTGGGACTAGAACACAAATATTTCTTTCGATACCTGCACATAAGAGATTATTACGATAAAAGAAACAAACCAACACTGTCTGGAGAAGGCAATACAGTGACAGATTTATCAGGGCCTTCAGAAACAGAATAGGAACAGTACAGAATACATTAAAGCAAAATGGGAGAAAGAACTAAACATAGAAATATCAGAGGAGGATTGGCGCTCAACATGGAGTGCACAGCATTCATCTACGAGTTCAAAGAGGTGGAGAATATTTGGCTGGAAAAATTTGATCCGCTTTTTCACTACACCTCTTATAAAAAGCAAATTCTCTCAGGCACAGGAACAATGCTGGAGAAAGTGCGGAAACATGAACGCTGATCACTCCCATGTATTTTGGTTATGCCCCAAAATTCAAACTTTTTGGAGTAATGTCTGTACAACTGTTGGAAAGATTCTGGGATACACAAATTCCTAACAATGTGATGGTACTCTATTTTTGTGTTTTAAACGAGAATGTTGTTATTAAAAACGACAGGTATCTGTGTAAAATACTGTTGATTGCTTGTAAAAAAGCTAATAACAAAGTGCTGGTTTAAAACTGAGTCTCCAAGCCTTAACCAATGGATGGACAGAGTGAAGGAAATATATTTAATGGAGAAAAATGGACTTTCTCTCTTCAGATCTGAAGGAGTGACTTTTTCCAGGAGGTGGGAGAAATGGACTGCTTTTGTTAAGGCAATGGAGGACGCTATGCATTAACACTTGAAGACACGGACATTAATATAGTAGTAATATTGAGGAGCCCCATGTTTTTGTATGTTTGTTTTTGTATGTTTCCCTTTTTGTGTGTGTTTTCTCTGACAGCTTTCAAATTTGTAAAATACTAAATAAAAAGTATCAAAAAAAAAAAAAAAACTAGAGTGGGTGACATCATCAACCAGAGTAGCATCACTGCTGAAATAAGTAATAATTAACAAATAAATAAAAGAAATGCTGTAGAAAAGTTGTATTTTTTGTAATGTGTAAACTTCTTATTAGTTACTATTTGTTTAATGTCAATTTAAACCATTCTAACTGCATTTTGTACCGTTAAAGCGCTAGCAACAGAACTCATATTTGTCAGAATAGAGCTAAAATTAGCATTAGCAAAGAAACGACCGTTAGAATCACTGCTGAAATAAGTTAACAAATAAATAAAAGAAATGCTGTAGAAAAGTTGTATTTCTTGTAATATGTAAACTTTGTATTAGTTACTATTAATTTTATGTCAATTTAAACCACTCACACTGTATTTTTTACCGTTAAAGCTTAAGCAATGGGGAAACGTTTACTCACCTCTACAGATGAGAGCAGAATTACCGTTGGTCTGAGATGATGCAGCAGAAAATGAGTCGAGGTGCGTTCAGGGACATTAGGAAAAAATAAGGCTATGTATATTTTGTTTAATCTGGTTGTCTGGTCATGGCAGAAACACTTTGTATGTGTGTGTACGTGTGTGAGTGCTGGAATTCCCTTGTTATAAGTGAAGGCACAGATAAATGCACTAATGAGCAGATCTCAATCGGCACAAAGGACGTGAAACTGTTTTAAGTTATTGAATTTTTATGAGAGGTTCAAAGGCTTATGCTAAACTTAAAAGCTGGCCAATAAAGTTGAAAGCATTTGGAATACTTGATGGATGTGAAATATTTAAAGTTGTGTTGACTGTGTTAACTAGTTGTTACACTTAAATGAATAGCTGAATAATGAAGACGAGTGAGTCCTGAAATGAATGAAAAATGAGTAATATTTGAAGGTTTTTGAATTTCTTTGTTTGTTTTTAATTGACATTCAGAGTCAGACATTCACATCCAGTACATCATATGTACATACATCTTACATCTATTGCCTGCCCTAAATGTCAAAATAGTGTTTTTGTTTTATATCCAAGCAATGAAAAGAAAAAGAAGCAGCAACAACCATAATAACAACAAAATATTATGTACGTGTAGGGAGTGGTCTTTTTCATACAGGCACAGTCACTGGTTTGTAAAAATAAAATCAGGCCTATGGGGCGTGACATATTTGACCCAGTTTTCCCAGTATGAAGCAAATTTCTCCAATTTGTGATTAACAAATGCTTTATCTCCATTTTATAAATGTCCATTGTGATGTCCATCCACATATTTAAAGTTGGGCTCTCCTGTTAGGGTAGGTGCAAGGCGAAGTGGAGTTGGACCCAGGATGCAGATGAGGCAGGAGGCAGAGTAGATGGTATGACGCTTTATTGAAGGCAAAACACGGGAACACAGGAACACAGGGACGAGGCAGGAACCGAACAGGAAGGCAGGAACACACAAGGGATGACGACATAAAACAGCACAGGTAAGCACAGGAAAGCACAGGAAAGCACAGATAAGCACGGGAAAGCACAGACACGACACGACACAGAACAGAGGAGAAGGGCCGTATCGTATAAATACCCTGGAGGAAAGGGAAGTGGAAACAAACAAGGTGCGGAGACTAATGGGGACAGGTGAAACCAATTGGGGCGGAGGCAGGCAATCAAAATGGGAGGGAAACAAAAAAGGACAGGAAGTAACATGCTCACAAGTGAGGAGAGGCAAGACTACAAAATAAAACAGGAAATACACACGTGAGGTGAAGGCGTGGAGGCCCTCCGGAGGCCGAGCGGCGATGGCGAACCTCCTCTGGCGGCTGGCGATGCGAGGCGAAGCCGAAGGCGGGAACCCTCTGGAGGCCGAGCGGTGGAGGCTGAACCCTTGAGGCTTCAGGCGGCCCGGCGGCCAGTTCAGGCGTAATCAGTTCAGGAGAGTGTCGGCTGGGGAAGGCCGACGGAGAAGGGAGCTCAAGCTCTGGGGCCAAGTCTGGGGGCACTGGGAGGCTCAAGCTAGCTCCGTCTCTGGGGCACTGGGAGGCTCAAGCTCTGCCTCGGGGGCACTGGGAGGCACTCATCTCTGCTGGGGCTCAGTCTCTGGGGCACTCGGCTGGGGACTCGGCGGCTGGACTGCCGGCAGCTGCGCTAGTGGCTGCGGACTCGGCAGCCGGAGGCCCAGAAGCTGGGCCACAGGCTGAAGCTGAAGGCCAGAATGGGCGGCAGGCCGGACTGCAGACTGCGGACTTGACGGCTGGGCTGCCGGCGGCTCGGAAGCTGGGCTGCAGGCGAGGGCTCCGAGGCTCGGAAGCTGGGCTGCAGGCGAGGGCTCGGAAGCTGGAAGGCTCGCAGGCTGAAGGCTCGGAAGCTGAAGGAAGCCTGGAAGCTGGAAGGCTGCAGGCTGAAGGCTCGGAAGCTGAAGACTCGGAGCTGAGCTGGGCATGGGCAGGCTGAAGGCTGAGAGACTGAGGTGCAGGTTGGAGGCTCGGAAGCTGAAGGCTCGGAAGGTGGAGACTCGGAAGCTGGGAGTAGTATATATATGGCACCTTTATGGCACGCACACTTCAGCCCCTTTCACTTCCGGACCCCCCCCCTTTATTTATTTATTTTTACTTACTTCCACCGGAGGTCATAAAAGACATCTGTCTTATAGTAAACAAACGGTGTATAGCGTGTGTTATGACCGTGTGACCCGACTACACGTGTATTTCCCATCATCGTCACATCCTGCGATGTCTTATAGTAAGAGAAAAATAGATGAATGACTGTGTGTGCGTTTGTGTGTGTGTGTGTGTGTGTGGCTAAACTGAATCGCAATGTAGTGCGCTATAAACTGAGTACGGGTTTTTTATTTAATCTGTAAGCGCGAATGTAAGAGTTTTAATGAACGAATGACTTTTTATGAACGAATTAAACTGAATGAATAAAATGTAGTAGGATTGTTTAATTTATCTAATGAATGTGTGCGCATTCGTTAACAAAGAAACAACTGCTTTGGCGTTGTTATTTGCTGCTTTTTTTCTGTGGTTAAACTGAATGAATGAATTTAACTTTAGTGTGTTAAAAGTACGTATAGTAGAAGAAGATTTTGAAATTGCGCTGCAGTAGGCTAGTATTGTTTAATTTATCTAATGAATGCCTGTGCCTTCATCAACATAGAAACGACTGCTATGGCGTTGTTATTTGCTGCGTTTTTTCTGCGGTTAAACCGAATAAATGAATTTAACTTTAGAATGGTAAAAGTACGTATAGTAGAAGAAGATTTTGAAATTGTGCTGCAGTAGCCTAAATCTGCGGCGTCCTCGCGAGTGAATACAATGAGGGCGCCACTTAGACGAGACGCGCTAGTCACTTCGGATGAGTGTGATCCGGCGGACTAGACAGCCATTTGTCTCATAGTAAACTCCCACAGGAATAAACACCCCAGGTGTTTATGACCGTGTGACCCGACTACACGTGTATGTTCCCACCATCTGGTAAACAGTGACCCCTCCTACCGCGTCCGGTTTCTGTTTAAACTAATTGATCTTAGTTGGGTATAAAGACAGGGAGCTACAACGCTGAATCACATCGTCCTGCGTCTGTCTGGAGGAGATCGCGTGCCGCGTGTTTTTTCGACATCCTTTTTTGACCTGTCTGCTTATTTGGAAAGCTGCAATGGCCTCTTGCTACGGTGAGTTTTTATTATTTTTATTACCTCTTCTTGGCTATCTGTTCCGTATTTATAGTATTTTCTTATGTTCTTAAAGATCTCTTTTATTAGGTGACAACAGCGTTATCATCCTTTCTGATTCTGATTCTGAAAACACTCCGCCTCCCGGTGTTGAAGGTTAGTGTGCTATAGATATATTGCTATTTATTTGTATATTGTTATTTCCAGAGACTGACTATGTTTTTGTTTTCATTCTTTTATTAGTCCCGACTAGGTCCTGTGTAGGGCTGAACAGAGGAATACTGCAGCCGGTGGAGAGTGACCCCTCACGTAAGTTGCTTCCGGAGAACAGGCAAATACAAGAGTGCGCGGGACCGTCAGGAGAGCCGGACGAGGCCGCGGCGGCTGTTGAAAATCTTCTCCGTGTGTTAGAGGAGACGGAGCGCGATCTTGGGGGGAAGGAGGAGGAGACTTTCTCGTTTGAAGGCGCCGGACAGCGGACCGAAGCTCATCACCAGGTTGAAACCCGACCGCACACACCGGTTCTTGTATAAACGCTAGCGTGTCTGTATTGCAGTGTGGTGACTTGCTTGGTGTTATAGATAACGAAATACGAGATTTAAACAGTAAAACAGCTGCGGACACAGTAACGGGTTCAAAAGACCCTACTGGATGTGGCCGTATGGTAAAACAGTTGTATTTTAAATTCAATACATTAGAGGAAACTAACAAAACATTAGGAAAACTGATTTTGTCACAGCAAAAATCAATCGATAAATTTATTAGGACATGTGGTGATAAAACACAAAGATTGGAAGAGGGACTAGACCGGCTTAATAAAGCCCAGGCAGAGTTATTGGACAAACTGAACAGGATTTTGAGCACAGAGGCTGAAAATAGAGTGTAGGAACTGTGTAAACTAGCACGAAACATGTCGCCACCGAGAAATTTTTTTAAAGCCAATGACGGATCAGCTATTAATGCAGATGATAAGTTTGCCTTTCTTGTTGATTGTGTCGAGATGGTTGTGCGCGCAGAGGATGCCTCTTTTGAGGATGTTGTGTTTTCCGAGGCTGAGCTTGAACAGGCTGATGCTTTTTATGCGGAATGCTGGAGGAATGGTAACCATCTTTCTGAGGCCGATATAGAAGCCTGTAATAATGCAATGTCTGATGCAGAGTTTGACTGGGTTTTAAAAACGGCTGCTGAATATAATAGAAATAATAGTGATCTTATTGATGTGATAAACATGGCTGGACCAGCCAATAATGCTCTCACTGTCGCTGCTGACGGTAATGATAATGTTTTAATGCACAATGCCCGAGCACCTGCTGCTGCTTCTGATGCTGCTGCTGATGATGATGATGTCCTTATATGCAATGCCCGTGCACCTGCTGCTGCTTCTGATGCTGCTGATGATGATGTCCTTATATGCAATGCCCGTGCACCTGCTGCTGCTTCTGATGCTGCTGATGATGATGATGTCCTTATATGCAATGCTCGTGCACCTGCTGCTGCTGCTGATGATGATGATGTAGTTTCTGAGTGCTTTGCTCATGCACCTGCTGTCGCTGATGCTGATGATGATGTAGTTTCTGAGTGCTTTGCTCATGCACCTGCTGTCGCTGATGCTGTTGATGGTGATGATGACCTTATATGCAAGGCTAGCACATCTGCTGATGCCGGTGCTAATTTGCTAAGTGTGGTAGAAGTAGGCCCCAAACCCCAACAATGCGGAACGGGGAAACCCGTAGGGAGCAGTGTTCCCCACTCTTCCTCCTCCGCCGTCACCACAGCTCATGGCGCTAGCAGTAGCATAAGTGTCAGAGACATACCCGCCTTTAACGCCTCTGAATTGCGTCAGCGTCTCGATTTTAGAGACATTGATCTTAATAACTTAGAGCGTGTGCCTGAAAGGGTCAGGGAGAGTCTGACAGGTGTAATCAACAGAGCCTTAGAGAACTCACCAGCCAATAGTGTTTTAAATGTTGTGTTGAGAGGTCCATCCCTCGCCAGTGATGTACAGGCTGTTTTAAATGCAGACAATGGCTACAATGTAGACTTGTTTACAGAAGAGGTGTCACAGGCTTTACAGAGCAATGACACCTCTTTTACTGATGACGGAGTTTATTGTTACAGTTGCGCGCGGTCAAAGCGGGGGCGCCCGTCTAAGATTGGGAAACATCGCGTATAATGAAATTTTATCCAAAAAGGGGTGTTTTCTGTACAACCCCCATAACAGTGGAAACAACAACAACTTGTGTTTCTCTCTTTGTCTAGCACACCATGCTAATGCTGCCGGGTCTGGGGCTAACAAAATTGAACATGCAAGACAGTTGCACAGGGCGGTTGGTTTTGATCACACACACAAGGTATCATTAAGTGACATAGTCAAATTCGAGAGACATCTAAATGTTAAAATTATTGTATTCCACCACAACACAGGGCGTAAACGCCTGCAGTGTTTTCAGACACACGATTCCCCACATCCACAAACAATCTGGTTATACCTTCAGGACGAACACTATTATTTAATTGAAAACAAGACAGGTTTTTTTGGCGCTTAATATGTCTGTCAAGACTGTTACAACACATATAATAACCCTCTGCTTCACAACTGTAAACACAGATGCAATGTCTGTTTTACACAGTGCCATAGTCACCTCGGTACCAATAGTAGTAGTAGTAGTAGTAGTAGTAGTAGTAGTGCAGTGTAAAATGTCCTGATTGTAAAAGGATCTGCAAATCTCAACACTGTTTTAATCGGCATAAACAAAAAGAAACAACACTATACCATGTAACACATTGAAATACTGCGAGCGGTGTGGTAAAATAATACAATGTGGGTCAGAAGCAACACAAGTGTGCAGCTGCTGTTTGTTCTCATTGTGGTGAGCACAGATTGGGTGGAGATGTAATGCATGAGTGTTTTATACAGCCCGTTAAAAAACAAGAAATATCCCAAAAATATATATTATATGATTTTGAGACCCGTTACCATAACGGCAGGTAGGCATGAGGCCAATTTTGTGTGTGCGATGGACATTGATGGAAACAAGTTTTGTTTTAACACCACGAATTGCGTCGATGCCTTTGTAAGGCGCTACAGGCAACCAAAATACCGCGACTACACATTCATAGCGCACAATGCTTCGGGGTTTGACAACTACATATTGTTGGAATACTTTGTAAAACAAGGTATCACCCCTCTTGTGACTATGCGTGGCAGTAGAGTCATTCTGATGTTTGACAATGCGTTCAGACAGAGGTGGATTGATTCATTCAGTTTCCTACCTATGCGCCTGGCAAAAACGCCTGGCTGCCTTAGGCTTTGAGGATATGGAGAAGGGGTATTTTCCTCACATGTTTAACACCTGTGAAAATGAGTATTACTCAGGAAGTTACCCTGATCCTTCATACTACGGGTATGACACCATGACAGACAGCGAGAAAACCACTTTCATGAAGTGGTATGTCACAGTCCGTGAGGACAAATTTGACTTTCAGGCAGAGATTCGGCGTTACTGTGTCAACGATGTTGAGGTGTTGCGCAAGGCATGCCGGATTTACCGTGAAACCTTTCTCGGGTGCACACAGTTAGACCCTTTTGCTTTTACAACTCTGGCATCTAGCTGCATGGGTGTTTTCAAAACACTGTTTCTCCCCAGAGACACGTTGGCTCTCACTTACGATGGTGCTTACACCACGCAGAATAAGGCCTATTCTGATGTGTCCATGCAGTGGCTCGAGTATGTGGCACACGTTGAAAACATCGAGATCAGACACGCGCTCAATTATGGCGAGCAGGCGTTTGGGCCGTACTTTGTCGACGGGTGTAACGCGGCTACAAATACATGCTATGAATTTGCAGGGTGCTTTTTTCACGGCTGTATCAAATGTCACGTTCAGGCAGATGAAAACCCCGTCGCAAAAGTCTTATACGGTGAATTATATCGTCAGTTTAATGACAAAGTAGACGCGCTAAAGAAACGCCATGGGTTACGGGTTGTTGTGATGTGGGAGTGTGAATGGCAGGCGTTAAAAAACTCTTGCCCCTCAGTCCAGGCATTTCTGGCCGGCTACAAAAAACCCGAACGCCTCGACCCCCGAAAGGCTCTCTTCGGAGGCCGTACAAATGCGATAAAACTATATCACAAGACTGAGAACGGTGAGAAAATCAGGTACTACGATTTTACTAGTCTGTATCCTACCGTGCAGGCGAAAAAACTGTACCCGGTTGGTCACCCGCAGATCATCCTCAGCGACTTTGAATCTATCGACAAGTACTTTGGATTTGTAAAGTGTACGGTGCTTCCGCCAAGAGGGCTGTTTCACCCTGTTCTGCCTTACAAGTGTCACAGCCGACTCATGTTTCCTCTGTGCGGCACATGTGCTGAAGAGTTGAATCAGATCGGCGTGTGCGTGCACAGCGATGCTGAAAGACAGTTATCGGGAGTGTGGGTCTCCTTTGAGCTCCAAAAAGCGCTAGAAAAGGGGTACCGAATTGTGTCCGTAGATGAAGTGTGGCATTTTCCCAACAAGACAGACACGTTGTTCAGGGATTATGTCAAAACATTTCTTAAATGCAAAGCAGGAGGCCTCCGGCTACCCCGGGCACGTCAAAACTCCTGCTGAACAGCAAAAATACATTGACGACTACTTTGCAAAGGAGGGTATCAGACTAGATGCTGACAAAATCAGGGTCAACAAAGCAGTTAGGAGTTGTAACAAACTACTCTTAAACTCTTTGTGGGGACGGTTTAGCATGAGGACTAATATGCCTTCCTGTGAGTTAATCACCGACCCCGCCCAGTTCACTCAGCTCATGTTTAGCGACCATTATAACGTGAGTCAGTTTTGTTTCATCTCTGACGATGTAGCTATGGTGCAGTGGTGTCGAGCCTCCCGAATAAGCAATGTTAATGTGTTTATAGGAGCCATGACAACTGCCCACGCTAGACTCATGTTGTATGACCTGTTGGATAAATTGCAGGAACGTGTGCTGTATTGTGACACTGACAGTGTTGTTTTTACATCACAAAGCGGTGACTGGGTCCCTCCCTTAGGTCCGTATCTGGGAGGATTTAACCGATGAAATCAATGACGGTGATGTTTGCGGTCTGCCTGAGGAAGACTACATTACTGAATTTGTGTCGGGCGGTCCAAAGTGTTATGCGTATCGCACGCGATCAGGCAAGAAACAGGTCAAATGCAAAGGAGTGACACTAAATGCTAAAAATGCATCGGTGGTCACGCACGAGTCTCTCGTGGGTCTAGTTCGGTCCTTTGTGACCAATCAAAATTCAGAGGAACACCTAATGACGGAAGCAGGCTACAATCAGGCGTGATAAAAAGAAGTTTCATTTAAAGAATGACACAGTTTTCAAGAAGGTCCAAGTGGTGTACAGCAAGCGTAGGGTGCTGAGTGATTACACCACATTACCTTATGGATTCTGAACCAGACCGCGGGTTTGATGCTAGGCTGCAACACCCATTTAGTTTAGTGGTGAGTGGTCCTTCAAACTGCGGAAAGACATTTTTTGTCAAGAGTGTTATCGAAAACGCATCGAGGGTTATTACACCTTGTATTGATAGCATTGTTTACGTCTACTCATGCTGGCAGCCTTTATATGATGAACTCCTTAAATTAAGGGAAATTAACTTTGTGAACGGTTTACCAGAATCTCTGTGCGACGACACGCTCCTGCCCCCAAACAAAAACAATTTACTTATCATAGACGATTGAATGAACGATGCAAGTAACAACATAGAAGTCCAAAATGTTTTTACCAAATATGTTCATCACAGGAATCTGAGTTGTATATATCTAGTACAAAATCTATTTATTCAAGGCAAGGCTAGTCGAACTATTAGTTTAAACACCAACTACCTTGTCTTGTTTAAAAACCCTAGAGATAAATACCAGATTAGCTTATTGGCCAGACAGATGTTTCCGGGTAACACTAAATATTTTTTAGAGGCCTTTAATGATGCCACCGGCTCCGCCTACGGTTATCTCCTCATAGATTATAAAGCAAAGACCCCGGATCATTTAAGACTCAGATCTGCTCTGCTATCGCATCAGCCGGTCGTGTATGTGCCTAAAAAACACAAGGGGTGATCATGTCGTCACGCATAAAAAGGAATCTGGCCCTGTTGGAGTTGTTATATAAATCGCCGCCGCGTGTGCAGAGGGTTATTGTGTGTAACGCCAGCGTAGACTTTATAAATGCACTGTGTGAAATAGCTCTCAATGTGTTGTGAGGTAACATTCCGCTGACTGACAACCAATACAGACATTTAAAAAAGAAGAAGACGATCGTCAGACTAGTGGCAGATAAAAAAGTGAAGCTGTTAAAAAAGAAGGCGGCCATCAACCAGTCTGGGGGGTTTTTACTACCCTTACTAGGAGCAGCTATTCCTTTTTTAGCTAGTCTTATAACTAGAGGCTAAAAAATGCAGCACGCACAAAAAATGTTTTTGGTACCTCAGCAACAGCAGACGCACGAGCAAAGCACAGGATCCATCAGGCAAGCTGTGCAAAATGAGCTGGACAAGGCGATAATGGACATACTGAATCAGCCTCATTTGAATGTGTATGAGAAAGCAAAAAAGTATGCGGTCGTATTGCAGCGGTATCTGGCGGTGGTGAAGCAGGGAGAACGCGAAAAGGGTGTGCTAACTTTATCCCTTCCAGAGAGCGAAAGCGGTGATGCAAGTGTTTTGGGTCTCAAGCTCAACCCTGTAGCTGGGGATGGCGGTGGTGATGATGGCAATGTTAAAAAAGACCGGGTTGCTGAAGATGTTCTAAAACACATGCCCAAGGGAAGAAGGAAAAATGTCGAGCACATTTTAGACGCCTTGACCCGATCAAAAAACGTAATATCGTGGACGGATCAGGGAGAAGTGGTTTTTAACAATCAGCTGGTCAAAGGTTCACATCTGTTTGATCTGTTGAAAAGTGTTACTGGCATCCTACAATGTTTTAGATGTGTCTAGACCCTTGGGCTGGGGAATGTTTTTAAAAACACTGGCTGGTTTAAATATACCATTATCCGCTACCCCCAACACTCAGGTGCGTGGTGCTATTGCCCAATATAAAGGTGATGGTGGTGAAGACTTGAGCTTCATGAGCAGTGAGGAGTTACGGTCTGGAAAACGTTCATTTCATGATACACGTAGATTTAGCACACCACTTAGGGCCCCTAAGACGAGGGGATCTAAATCGCCCAGATCAGACTCTTCTGCATGGTTAGATTTTTGATTTTTTTTTTTATTTTTGTTGTTGTTTTTCATAATTTGTGATGTGTCTGTGACAGCCTGAATGTATTTTTTTTTTCTTCTTCTTCTTATTTAAGTTTTTAACCCAACCACCTGTGAAAATATTATATTGTTGTATTTCTTTTTATTCAAACTAAAAAATAATGTAATTTGGATAATGTATTTTCTGTGTATTATAATAACCGATGTTGTTATTGAAAATGTAAATAAAAAAATGTGACTGTGACGATAAATCGTGTTTTCTGTCTTTATTTAGAATCATCATTGTTACAAACATCATTTTCCACATTGTACACATGTAAAATTATACCCGCAGCGGTACTCTGAAACGGGCTTCCAGCCTGACGTTGCCTGTTTTAATCAACGACACATTTCCCAAACACCCTTCATCCGGCTCCAAGTTAAAGCAAAACAGAGCATATCCTGCTCCGAAATCCTCACGTAATATAGACAGGGATCTATCCTTTAGATGGCGACCGGTAGTCTGTATCAGCTGATAATACTCTCTTGCATACTGCGATCTCTGAAAAAGCGGCTGAAAAGGCTTCGCAGGGAACGGCTGTCCGTCGGTGTGCGTATATACTCATGTATTCTGTGTCGTAGTGTTCAAAATTAAAGGGGTTGCGTGTATAGCTCCCGGTATATCCCTCATTATCCACAAATCCGACTATGAATAAATTTAGGAATCTGCCCTATGTAGAGATTTTCCTGATTGCACACCCTTGTTCCGGCAGGAATGGAGAATGTCTTTAACGCCACCCTGTCTATAGCGTATTTAGTGTTGGTGTGCTGTAGAGCCCGGCTGTGGGCTAACCTGACGGTAGGAGCGACAGACACCTTCTTTACAAATAAACTGGCCGACACGATCTTAACCTGGTATTGCGCATTTGCAGGGCGTCATTAGAGCAAATTCATCTTTTGAGCGTATAAACTTTTAGAGAAATATCCACGCCGTTCAGCATGAGTTTTTCTTGAAAAAACAAATCTGCGTGTATTGGAGCGATCAGTTCAACAATACGGCTGTTTCCCGTGTATCTGCCTCTGGCCGCCAGCCCCTCGTTGTTCCCGTCTATCGACGCCTCATTCATATGACCGCTGGTGTCTTTACAAAACAGCGCCGTGCTAAACTGTGTGTCCAGAGTGTCTTTTCCATAGTTGATCAAACATTCAATTATTCCTCGGTATGGATACGTGTTGGAGGATTGTGTTATAAGCTTGTCCCCCGGACCTGTTGCACTGACCCACTGAGACACGTAAACCGCCTCAGGAAAACCAGGATGATCCAGGTCAGGGCAAATGACAGAGCGAAACACATTCCAGTCTTTCACAGACACACACACTCTTAGTGTTGCGTCATCATCGTCATTCGCAGAGAACCGTCATCATCTCTACGTGTGCCTACAGACAGCGTAACTCTCTGATTGCAATATTTAACAGAGTAAACGTACCCATTAATTCCCTCCAATTCTAGTTTCAACTCTGCCGATGTCGTGGCTGTATTAAGACAGCACTCTCTACGTCTTCTTTTGCGAGGGGCCACGTTCCCGAGCGCCTCGTTCAGATGCCTGACACCAGCATCCGGCGTAGACATACCTATAATGTCGGCGGCTCCGCTGAAATCCACGCACCCATTTTCAGGCATGACTACACCGATTGAAGCTCTCCAAATAAGCAGACAGGTCAAAAAGGATGACGAAAAAACACGCGGCACGCGATCTCCTCCAGGACAGACGCAGGACGATGTGACTTCAGCATTTGTAGCCCCCTGTCTTTATACCCAACTAAGATCAATTAGTTTAAACAGAAACCGGACGCGGTAGGAGGGGTCACTGTTTACCAGATGGTGGGACATACACGTGTAGTCGGGTCACACGGTCATAAACACGCTATACACCGTTTGTTTGTTATTTTGTAAGACAGATGTCTTTTATGACCTCCGGTGGAAGTAATAAAAAAAAAATAAATAAAGGGGGGGGTCCGGAAGTGTACATGCACGCGCAAGCAAAGGTGCCATATATATACTACTGCTGGGCCGCAGGCTGAAGGCTGAGAGACTGAGGTGCAGGTTGGGGTGCAGGCTGGAAACAAACCGCTGGCTTGGAGGCAGGCTGGGGTGCAGGCTGTAGGCTAGCAGGCCGAGGCTGCGTCTGTGGCTGCGGCCTAGCAGGGCTAGCTTAGGCCAAGGCTGCAGCTGCGGCTGGAGCTGACGCTGTAACGGCTTGGCAGGCTGGAGGTGAGGCTTTGGCTTGGGGGTAGCCGGCTCGAGAGACTGTGGCAAACGAAACAACTGGAGCTTGGCTGGCCGAGTGTCCAGAGCAGTCAGCAGTTCCTCAAACAAGCCCGGGACTCTTCTCAACAGCCACGAGTCGCAAGCCAAGCGATCAATTACCTCCTCCATACCTATCCGCCGGTCCACGGGGTCCAGGCACGGGTACATGACGACAAAGTTCTTGATCATCTGAAATGATCTCTCTCCATGTTCCCGGGCTCCTACGGTGTCCGCTGGGTCCAATGTCTGGTCGTGTCGTTCTGTTAGGGTAGGTGCAAGGCGAAGTGGAGTTGGACCCAGGATGCAGACGAGGCAGGAGGCAGAGTAGATGGTATGACGCTTTATTGAAGGCAAAACACGGGAACACAGGAACACAGGGACGAGGCAGGAACCGAACAGGAAGGCAGGAACACACAAGGGATGACGATATAAAACAGCACAGGTAAGCACAGGTAAGCATGGGAAAGCAGGTAAGCACAGGTAAGCAAAAGCACAGATAAGCACAGATAAGTAAGCACGGGAAAGCACAGACGACACAACACAGAACAGAGGAGAAGGGCCGGTATAAATACCCTGGAGGAAAGGGAAGTGGAAACAGGTGCATGGAGACTAATGGGGACAGGTGAAACCAATAGGGGCGGAGCAGGCAATCAAAATGGGAGGGAAACACAAAAGGACAGGAAGTAAAGTGCTCAACAAGTGAGGAGAGGCAAGAATACAAAATAAAACAGGAAATACACACTAGGTAACATGCACACATAACATCTCCTGTGATAACCATTTCCTGGTAATACTCTTTTTACAGGCCACCAGCAAGATATTTATTAAATATTTATCTCTTTTCGGCCATTCCTCAGATATGTGTCCAAAAAACAAAGTCTTACTCTCGAGGGGTATTTTCGCATATATTTTAATATATGAAGTTGAATATGATTTCAAGTCCGAGAGACCCTTATACAAGCATGAGACAGTTCTAAGAATAATTTCTGAGTTGTAGGCTTTCTTTCGTAAACAATTCAATCAAAGATGTGCTTGTCTTTGTTATATTTTTCATCTTGGTATCAACATAATGCCGCAACTGTAGATATCGATAAAAGTCTTGTTTTTCTAATAAATGTGTCCTTCTAAGCATTTCAAAACTGAGCAGTTTGCCATCTTTCATTAAACCACATAAGGCTGTTATACCCTTAGCTATCTAGTCCTTTATTTTTTTATGTATGGGTAGATAGTTGTGTTCTGATAATTTTGTAAGATCTTTTGGTAGGTTGATACCTAAGTATTTAAAGGACTCAGTTTGCCATGCCAAGGGGTATCTACTCTTGATTTCTCCTGGTGGGCTATAATTATAAGAGAGTAGCTGGGTTTTACTTATATTGATTTTGTACCCTGATAATTGACCGTACTGTTCAAATGATTGCATTGCAATTTAGGTAAATAGGGCAATTTAGGGTTATGTTGGGCACCCGAGGTAGACCAAGATGTCATCCGCATAGAAGGCCAGTTTATTTTCCGTCCTTTTAATAGTGATACCCTTGATGTCTTCATTTTGTTTAATGTATTGAGCTAGTGGTTCCAAATATAGTGCGAAGAGTAGTGGTGGCCATGCGCAACCTTGTCTGCAGCCCCTTTCTAGGGTAAAACTATTTGATAAATATCCATTGATTTTGATCCTAGCAGTAGGATTATCATATATTCCCTGTATGATTTTGATAATTGCATCATGGAAGCCAAATCTGTGTAAGACTCTGTAGAGAAAATTCCAGTTGACCGAATCGAAGGCCTTTTCAGCATCTATGCTTATCACAATTGCTTTGATTTCATTTTTTTTGTATATGATCCATAATATGTAGTGTCTTTCGTATATTGTCTTGTGTTTGACATTGGTGTATGAAACCCATTTGATCATTATGTATCAACGTTGGTAGGAATTCTTCTAATTGTCTGGCCATGATGGCGGTAAATAATTTATAATCTACATTAAGAACAGAGATTGGCGTATAAGAGCCACACTCCATTTTATCCTTGTTTTCTTTTGGTATGGCTGAAATTATTGCCTCCTTCCAGCTAGGTGGATCTCTAATTTTATGAATTGTATTTTCCGCTATCTTTTTTTTCAGTTTCCACGCCAATACTTTCATAGATTTAGAACCACTTTAGTTGTCTCTCTGTTTCAGAAACATTACGTTTTTCTTGATTTCTTGTGTGACCAGATTATTAATTTCATTCCTGATGTTTCTAATTTCTCTCAATGTATCCTGTGCCAAATCCGATTTATGTTTTCTTTCTAGTTCCTTTAGCTTGTTTTTTAAATCCTCTAATTTCTTATTCCTATTCTTTTTCTTAAATTAAGATATTGCTATAATTTTCCCTCTTAGGACAGCCTTCAGCCTGTCAATCCCATAACATGGGAGGCGAGATTTCTCCAGTGTCACTGAACTCTAAGAAGAGACTAATTTACCGATTTAATTTGTGCCTTAAAGGACGAATCATTCAGCAGACTTGAGTTAAATTTCCATGTATTATTTTTCAACCACAGGTTAAAATCAACAGATAAGTATATTGATGCATGGTCACTTACATCTATTGCCCCGATTCCACAAGTATGTATTTTATCCTTCACAAATGTTATGAAATAATCTATTCTTGTATAGAGTGAGTGAAGGAGCAGAGTAGTAAGTGTAATCCCTTCTGTTAGGCCATATGTCAATTAAGCCCACCTCCTCAAAAAGTGTGCTTACTTTCTTATATAGGAATTTCATATCCTGAGTTTTTCTACTAGACGAGTCTAATTTTGGCTGTAGATATATATTTAAATCCCCTCCACAGATCAAAAGGCCATCTGTTTCTGTTACCATAGTATTAGTAATTTTTTGGAAGAAGCTAAAATCACTCCCTGGGGGTTGCATAGACGTTCAGTAGGGTAATTGGATTACCATCTATCTTTCCCCTTACTAAAATAAATCTGCCCTCCTTATCACCCATTTCGAATACTTTTTCAAAATTTTGATTGTTTGAAATGAGGGTAGCAACTCTATCTCCTATGTCCTGATTTGTATGAAGAAAAGAACAGTTTAGTGAAGCCCATTCTCTTTAATTTTACATGCTCTTTATCTGTCAAGTGGGTCTCCTGTAAATAAACTACATGGGCTTGTTCTGTCCTCACTTTAGACAGGATTTTACTACGTCTAAGTTGGATTCAACAGCCCGTTAACATTAAACTAAATGAATTTTATTTTGTCCCTAACCATATGTATTTACTTGTATCAACAGAATAATCAAAACTTAACAGAGAGACTTAACAGATCCACTCCCTGAACAAACAAGAACACCGAAACATAAGTAAGAAATAAAGAACAAAAAAGTGTGATTCCAAGGCTGGGGTCTCTAATAGATGACCCTGAGCTAAGCTAGATAAAACGTCTAGCTGTCAAGCTTCACGGTCGGGGGGATCCCCAGCGTGTCCCGTAATAGTTTTTCCACAAACTCCACCATAGACGACCCCTTCGGCTCCTTCGGGAACGTTGTATATCCTTACATTCTCCCGTCGGGATCTCTCCTTCATGGTCGGAGTAGCTTGTTTTCTTGCTGATGCATGACTTTTATCATCTTATTCAACACCTGCTCCATGTTTTGAACACGGTCTTCCACTTTTTAAATTCGCATCTCTCCTCTATTTTTTGGTTAACGTTAGTGATCTCTATTTTAATATCATTTAGTTGTTCTTTTGTATCTTTTCGGAAGTCCCGAAATCTCCTCCAAAACTTTGGCCAGGCTTGCGGTGTCGTTTGCGTGAGGGTTAGCATTAGCTCCATTGTCTTGTGTTAGTGTGGGTGAGCTGTCCTCCGAATTTTTTTCATTTGCAGTCAGTGCAGCGGAGCTTTCTTTGTTTGCACGCGTCTTCCCCATTCTTGCAAATCTGGTATTTGACGGTCTAACGGGGTAAAATAACTATTTCCGTGAGGGAGCTATTACTTTAGGCTGCCATTCAAGATGATGACGTCACTGGAACCCCGGTTTTTGAATTTTTATAAAGAAATGTATGGAAGATGTGGAATATCTGAAGATTTGTTGAATGAAAGGCTTACGCTAAAACTGAACAGCTGAGTAATGAAGTTGAATGATGCCTGAAATGAATGGAAAATGTGGAATATTTAAAGTTGTTCTGAAAAGAAAGGCTTACCGTAACCTCGATTGCTGAATGATAAAGATGAGTGATGTGGCCAGACCATAAGTCCTATCCTTGAAATGATGATACCATCAGACAGACAAGAGTCTCATGAACACTGTGATGTAGATTTTATGTATGTTGGGCTGAAGATGTGACCATGAGAGCAGTTTCAAAAAGTAGTATTCTTCAGCTTTTTCCAACTTCTCAGGCCTGATTTATAATGTGAGTAGATGGGAGCAGTTGGTTGGTGCTCCTCTAGCTTGGAGGGGTCTGGAGCCAGTTTGCTTAGTCCGTTTTCTTAGTCTGACACATGTCTGCGATCAGCACAAAGTTTCCTGTAAAAAAAGATCTATGTAGAGTAAACGTTTTGAGAGAGTGAGTTGAAGAGAGACTTTTCACAAGATTTTCACAGCCCCTTTCCACTCTAGCTGATGATGTCAACCCACTCTAGTTTTGAACATTTTTGGCAAAACTTGACCTCAAACAAAGTTGAAGATTTAGAAAAGTTTGAATGGGACTTGAAAAGTTGAATGATATCCTGAATCCCTGAAAGATGTGGAACATTTTGATGTTTGAATGGACTGTAGCTGAAAGTATGAATGAATGGTGAAGAGCTGAAAAAGTATGAAAATGTGTGAAAATGGGAAGATTTTGAAGATTCCGTCCATTCATTTGAATGGGAAAAAAT
Source organism: Scortum barcoo (assembly GCA_023238725.1). Classification (NCBI taxonomy): domain Eukaryota; kingdom Metazoa; phylum Chordata; class Actinopteri; order Centrarchiformes; family Terapontidae; genus Scortum; species Scortum barcoo. Next base: position 38,361 of record CM041551.1, read on the forward strand.
TCCGTCCAGTGTCTCGAGGAACATGAATGTTAGAATGACTTGGCGGAGTGGATTCATTTAGGCTAACAAATTCTTCCTGAGCCTAGCTAGGTCTCAGTAAGGCAGAATAGGTCTATATCAGAGTCTGATATCAAATCATTTATCAGAACAGCCTTAGAGGCCAGAGATCTGATGTTTAAGAGGCCACATTAATTTTATGCTGCTGCTGAGTTGCTACAACAGTTGTGTGAATTTTTATTAGATTTTTCTGAATAACTCCCCTTTTTGGTTTTAAGAGTTTAAATGGTCGCTGGGCAGACACAGTTTCTATTCTATATTGGGTGTGCAGCTGCTCTAATGGAGGTGCAGAGAAGCGTGTAAAGACTGCAACTCTGCTTACTGGTCCCAACTCTTGGTATGTCATGAATTAGGACTAATAAAACTTTCTATATTTCTAGGCAGGACAGCTGCTCCAGCCAAAGTGGGATGGATAGCATCTCTCCTAATCAGGCCAGATCTCCCCCAAAAAGGCTGCCAAATTATTAATAAAGCCCACACCGTTTGCCGGACACCACCTCGTTAACCATGATGAGTGTGTGTGGTGAGTTTGACAAATGATATGCCTATTTCTCCCTTCACACAAACGCCCCTGAAAACACTTGTCACATCTTAAATACAAAAGATATGACGTCATTGTCTTAATGAAGGCTGTAGCTAGAGCAGCACAAATAAAGGAAGAAACCTAAACTTTTCATTGCTTTGAAATCAGAAAAAAATGCCATTTATCAGTAAATTGTTAAGATGAAATGTCGTGCAACTCAGGACGACATGAATAAATCATCTGGGCCCTTTCACAACATTGTTTCTTTCCACATTGCTGCTGTGATAAGGATAGAAATGACAGAGGAAGCAAGTCATATACTTTCTACACATCCTGGGAAATTTGGTCTCCTGCGCATTTGCCAGTTACAGCTAGTATGCTACACCAAACTGCATTCTAATGTGAATACCAGTTCTTCTTTGCTGTGGGCAGGGAAGCTGCTGGTACTGCCCAGTGCTGGATGCTGATATCCCTGCCAAAAACACACAGTAGAAATGCACAAGGCAGCCAAAATGTATGCAAAGGATAGTACAGTAGCTTCCTATGTGAGGATATGTTTGCCTTCAATCTTGCAGAAAATCTTCCAGACCTATGGTATGTGGTTCTTAGATTGTATGTATTGAGTCAAGAATCAAATTAGTGGGATTAAAGTAACACAGACTGTCCCAATTTTCAATGTCTCATACTTCATCAAAACCTACATCAACAAGATAATATAAAAAATACTAGAACTACATCACCAATTATAACTCCACAGAAGTTGAAAAGAGGCCAGAATATTACCATAACCAATGCACTAGATTGGGTACATGCTGACAAATATTTGTGGGAGCCTGCCCTGTGAGGTTGGCTTTCAGAAAGGCCTTGGTCTCCTGTATAGTCTCTGGCTTTAACCTACGACCTAAATTTCTCCTGGCCCAGGCAGTGGCAACCTGAAAAGGGCCTTTCCAGTCCTGGCTGGAGAGTTCTGCCAGGTCCTGGATATCATTGTTCATATTTTCCTCATAATGTTGCCGTAATATGATTATGGCAGTGTGCTCCCAGTTCCTGGCATTGCCTT